>CAUYRH010007728.1:0-14874 GCA_963574655.1 Perodicticus potto
CACCTCTAAAGTAAGTTCAAGTTGCAATTGAGCCCTTCGCTTAGAGGGTGTGCTGAGCACCGTCACACTGTGCACCTTAGGTGAGATCCTGCCCACCAGGGGGCGAGCTGAGCACCCTCACATTGTGCACCTTAGGTGAGATCCTGCCCACCAGGGGGCGTGCTGAGCACCCTCACATTGCGCACCTTAGGTGAGACCCTGCCAGTGACCCTCCCTCCTCCCCCTCAGTAGACTATGATTGTGTTTATCTTTTGTGTGGGCATGAAGTTGTTTACATATTGGTTTCGTGTTAGTATTGAGTACATTGGATTCTTTTTTTCCATTCCTGAGCTACTTTACTAAGAAGAGTGTGTTTCAACCCCATCCATCAAATTTAATTAATGATCTTTAAATATTTTCCCGAGATATTCTCAGGGCACACCAGCTGAAATCACTGTCTAGAGGACCTTACAGATAACTGTGATAAACTTTCTCCAAAGCAGTCTGGCTGAGTGACCGAAGGAAGAAAAGCTTCACTTCATACCCAGTCCACAGTCTCTTTGATATAAAACATAATAAATGATCCCTCACATGAGAAATGGGGCAAGAAGAAAAGATTCATCTATCTGGTCCTTCAACAAACAACTCCTGCCCAACCGAGTCCCTCAAACTGTTCTAGTGACGAGACACAGGTCACTAGACTCCTTCCATGCTCACATGTGTGACATGTGTCATGCCTTTCTGAGAAGGAGCTAGATTTGCTGCTCACGAATTACAAGGCACTTGAGTGTTGGCCTATCTCAATGTTTACTCACACACCAACACAAAGGGTGTGATTTCTCAGTACAGGCCTGTGTTCTGGACACATATTCCAACTGGGCAGTGTGCTCCTAGTCAAATGGACTGCTTGCCTTACACCAAGTCAGGAGAGGAAAGTTCAAAAACCCATTTCAGAAAATTCCATGAATGAGATCCCTACCTCAGATGGAGGGATCTTCGCGTCCAATCGTTGCATTCAACCAGCAGCTTCTGGGTCTGGGAGCTTACTTTCCCTTCAAACAACAGTTCCTCCACCTCCCAGAATAATTGCTGTACTTTCTGTGCACTGGCTTTGTCAAAGTCCTGAAACAGAAATACACGTGGAGTTGTAATACTAACAGTTAGAGAAATATTCGCTTCACAATCCATGACATTCTAGGCATTTAAAGCGACCCATTATGAAGAATGAAATATAACATGGTAGAAAAAATGTGGGCTTTGGAGTTAGACATACTAGTGCCCCAGTTTTTTTCTTTCTCTCTCTTTTTTCTTTTTTCCTTAAAACAGAGTCTCACTTTGTCATCCTCGGTAGAGTGCCTGGCATCGTAGCTCACAGAATCCTCAAACTCCTGAGCTCAAGCAATCCTCCTGCGTCAGACTCCTAAGTAGCTGGAACGATAGGCACCAGCCATCATGCCTGGCTAATTTTTCTATTTTTAGTAGAGACAGGGTCTCATTCTTGCTCAGGCTGGTCTTAAACTCCTGAGCTAAGGCAATCCACCTTCCTCAGCCTCTCAGAGTGCTGAGATTACAGGTGTGAGCCACCCCACCCAGTCCGGTTTTTATTTTTCTGATAAAGCACATCTCATTTTGAGCTTCAGGCTCTTAACTATCTAATAAAGATGATTCCTGTCAGATTTTGCATAGATACAGACATAGGTGTAGATTCATACTGACACAGAGACCTGTGTACAGTCATATGTCACACCTCGGAGTTGTTCCTGACCCATCTAAGCATACCTGTAAAATACAAGCCATTGTTTTCTAATGATGATAACACAGGCACGAAAATTACTTTTGCAGAAAGGGCTTTCTTTTAATCAATGAAGTAAAAAAGAATTTTTTAAAGAAAACTTAGTTATTAATATCTTAAGAAGGGTTACTAGAGTGAGGCCAGAATATCAGTATCTTCTCTGGCCTTGAGAGATTCTTATACTATGGCTACAGTGAACTGTCGGTGAGAAAACCTTTCAGCAATGGTCTTGGTTGGGAGGCAACACTCCCAGACCACTCGCAGCCAGCAAGGAGAATGGAAACATTATTATAATTGGAAGAACCAATACTGCACACACAAGCCAGCTCTGGACAAGAGACTCAGGCATGTTTTCTAGGAGCAGGTGAATCTGACATCTAATTCTCAACTCAAGCAACTCAACGGCCATTTTCAGTCTGATATACTTAACCTAAAATGGTCAATCCAGGTTGATTTTCACAGAATGTTATTCACTATTTTCTGTGTTAGTTCTTCTCTCAAATTAATATTAATCCAGATTCCTAGACTACAAGAGAGATGAATTAATCCTTTGAACATGCAAATGAGAAGAAAAAGAATATACTAACATTTGTTTCCTTGGAGGGGACATGGGCATGGGAGAAGGCTCACTCTCTAATAGATCTTTTGCATTATACTGGTTTTGCAAATATTTCCCATCAAAAACTAAGTACATTTTTAAAAATTAAATGAAACTAATTGTAGGATCTGGATTGTTTTAAATTATATAAACAGGGCTGGGCACAGTGGCTCACACCCATATCCCAGCACTCTGGGAGACTGAGGCAGGTGGATCGCTTGAGTTCAAGACCAGCCTGAGCAAGAGCAAGAGCCCATCTCTACTAAAAATAGAAAACCTAGCGGGATGTGGTGGGAGGCACCTGCAGTCTCAGCTATTCGGGAGTCTGAGGCAGGAGGATTGCTTGAGCCCAAGAGATTGAGGTTGCTGTGAGCTATGATGCCATGTGACTGAGTGAGGCTCTGTCTCAAAATAATAATAATAATATATTTAAGAAAAATAAATAAATAATTTGTATAAATAGAAGTCACGACTCTCCGGGCTAATTCCATGAAATTCTGCACTGAAGATTCCTAGAATTTAGATGGTCTGAAGCGATGGCTCTCAGCTTTCTCCACATGGGCACAGCCAGGAGTGGGTGGTGGTGGTGGGAGGGTCTGGAATGGGGGCTGGGGAGCTGACCCTAAGTGAGGGAGAGAGTCTCATGCTGGGAAAGTCCTCTGAGCATCCTGAGCTGAGCCCCTTCCTGTTTCCCCCACCACGTCCCCTTCTGCTGTGCTCCTTTGAGAATCTCTGCTGTACGACCATCCAGGGAAGACACTCAGGCATGCTGGGGGAGGACAGTGGGCTTCACAAAGGACAGTTATGTATATTCTTTTTTTACTCTTCTTTTTGATCCATATAATTTAAGTGTGCCACAGAAATTTAACTACAGGTTCAGTGTGCCATGAGATATAAAAAGTTGAAAATATCTGACTTAGGGGCGTGGTGACGTTTCACAGTTTTAGTTAAGTTCTTCATTGCCTATGTCGAGGTTTGCCCTGAATTTCCAGCCACAGATACCACACAAGACGTCACGCAGAACACGTTAACAGGGAAGGGTGGAAAGGTGGAAAAAAACAAAACTATCTCCACTTGAGACTGCCCTATGAGATTATGACTGATTTTTATTTTTCCCTGTATTTTGCTATTGTAATATTTTTCCATGTAACACAAAAATGCTTTTACATATCTAAATGAGTCACTATGTAATAGCTAAGTTTTCATAATTGGTAAAAAGATTTTTTGAACACAAGGACGCAATTCTCCACCATAAATTGTAAATACAGAATTATGCAACGTATTCTGAGACATACGTCATCTCTCCAAGAATAAACTGAGCTCCTCTCCGTAGACAAGCTGGGGGTAGAGCTCTGTGTCGCAGACCCAGACCAAGAGCTGTGGGCTTCCGCGGGCGTGTGGCTTCCACTGGACGAAAATGATGATGGGGACTCGCTGCAGGAATGAGTATAAGCAACAAAAATAACATTAACTGGGAAGACGTTATACTGGTAAGTGGCTTCACGCCTCTGAGAACACTCCCTCTTTCTTTCCTTAAATATGTTTGTTATTTTCACAGTACACTAATTTTCTTCTTCTTATTATTATTATTTTGAGACAGAGTCTCACTAATTCACTCTGGGTAGAGTGCTGTGGCATGGTCATAGCTCACAGCACTGCCAAACTCCTGGGCTCTAAATTATCCTCTTGCCTCAGCCTCCTGAGTAGCTGGGACTACAGGCACCCGCTACCATGCCCGGCTAGTTTTTCTATTTTTAGTAGAGATGGGGTCTTGCTCTTGCTCAGGCTGGTCTCAAACTCCTGAGCTCAAGGGATCCACCCACCTTGGCCTCCCAGAGTGCTGGGGTCACAGGCGTGAGCCACCGTGCCTGACCCACAATCCACTAATATTAAAATGTTCGCAGCATAACATTTTCACTAGGTTAAAAACAAAACTGCATTTGACTTTTAGAAATTCACAGCCCCATAGTCTATTTTGTTTCCCACATGTGCTATGGGCATTTTGTGATTTTGAAATCAGAAGCACTTAAAAGGCTAATTCTTACCTAGTAAATTTATGAATGGCTTTCTGCACATTTCTTGTAAAATTGGCAGGCAAAGGATCTTTGCTTTTCACAGCAAAACTCTGCTTTCTGTATCCTCCCGACAGTCCTCTTCTGAAAAATAAAACAAAACATGAAAAGTCTCCCTAGCATAATAATATGGTTTTACTCATTAGGACTTTTCAAATTCCCTCTTGTGTAAAGTTGTACCTTTTGTCCTGCCACGTACCCTAACACAAACACTCACGCCATGTCCTCCAGAAACCGAGGCCCAGAAAGTTGCCATTTTTATTTTTCTTAAAATCAAAGTTAATATCAACCTACATATACCTTTATGTAAAGGGGAAACAACAGCAACAACCTTTTGTGACAACCAGGGAAGTAAATATTGCCCAGACAGCTGACAGTATTCCAGACACAGCCTGACTCCAAGCCCAAGGCTTGGCAAGTGAGACTCCTTTATCCCTTGACCAGGGCCCTTCATACTTGTAAAACCCAACCAGCCTTCCAGTAAAAAAAAAAAAAAATCATCAATCCTGTATTAATTCTGAAATCTATCCAATTCTTTCGAGTCAACTAAAAAGGCACAAAAATATCTAACTCATTTTACTTCAGCATGATTGTCTGGTATGTGTCCTGAGATTTGAAAAATTAGAAAATATTAAACTTTCATGGAGAAATAAAATGCAAGAAATGTCTAGATTTTTATATAATCCATTAAATCTACCTGCTGTAGTACCATTGGTGTTAATCATTCTATGAACCTCTTAAAACATTTACTTCCCCCAGTCAGTATTTCTTCCCAATGTTTAACAGTCAACAACTCCTGTTCTCTTACCAGAATTATTCTTTTCTTATACAAATAAAACATATATTTACTTAAGATATGATAATGAATTTTTTAAAAACCCTTCAACTTTTAACTTTTTTCAGTATTTCTAATAAAGACACCGCTTTAGCATACATTAAGAAAAACATACAAACAAAAAAAAGAGAAACATTTGCTTGCACTTACAATACAATGATACCTAATTTTCAACATGTGTTTTTTTTTTTTTTCTTTTAAGACAGAGTCTTATTCTGTCACCCTAGGGTTAACTTACCCACAGTGGCATCATAGCTCACAGCAACCTCAAACTCCTGGACTCAAGTGATCCTCCTGCCTCAGCTTCCCAAGTAGCTGGGACTACAGACACCTGGCTAATTTTTCTATTTTTTGTAGAGATGGGGTCTCACTCTTGCTCAGGCTGATCTTTAACTCCTGAGCTCAAGTGATCCACCTACCTCAGCCTCCCAGAGTGCTGGGATTACAAGTGCAAGCCACATTGCATGGCCAACACTTGTATTTTTTTTAATGGAAATGGATAAATTCTGCTTATAATTATGTATATATAGCACTCTACAACAAACAGAATTTTTAAAACAAATTAATTTCTTAAACAGTGATTAGGAAGACCCTCTACCTTCCACAGATATGTTTTGTACAAGAGAGAATAGTAGAAATACATGATTTTTCCTTTTCTTTTTGCTTTTATGTGGTAAGTACAACCAATTAATTGTAAGAATAAGGATGTTAAATAGTCCAGGCTTAAGCCTGTTATCTCGGCACTCTGGGAGGCTGAGGAGGGAGGATCCCTTGAGCTCAGGAGTTGGAGACGAGCCTGAGCACAAGCCAGATCTCATCTCAAAAAATTTAAAAAAAAAAGATGTTAAAAAAAGGTACCCGAGAGAACAACATAGGACAAGCTAATATGCTAACAAACTACTTTACCTTCAATCTTCATCAGTTGTTTTTTTAAGCCATTGATTATTTATCATTCACATGTAACTTAACAACTTTCTATAAAAATATAAAAATACATAATGACATAACAATCAGTCGTCAACTAAAAATTACATCAAATAGATCTGGGTTGGGGGGGTTGTTTGTTTTATTTTGCTTTTTTTTTTAAGACAGAGTCTTACTATGTCACCCTCGGTAAAGTGCTATGATGCCACAGCTCACAGCAACCTCCAACTTTTGGGCTTAAACAAGTCTCTTTCCTCAGCCTCCCAAGCAGCTGGGATGCCAGGCGCCCCCCACGACACCCGGCTATTTTTTGGTTGTAGTTGTCCTTGTTGTTTGGCAGGCCCAGGCTGGGTTCGAACCCGCCTAGCCACTGAGCTACAGGAGCCACGCCCAAATAGATTTGTTTTAAACATTAAGAAATATAAGCTGGTATATGAGTTAACATGTTATTGAGAAATTATTTTATTTTATTTATTTTATTTTATTTTTTGAGACAGAGTCTCACCCTATCACCCTTAGTACAGTGCTATGGGTTCATCGCAGCTCACAGCAACCTCAAACTCTTGGGCTCAAGCAATCCTCCTGCATCAGCTTCCCAAGTGGCTGGGCCCACCTGCTAACACATCCAGCTAGTTTTTCTATTTTTAGTAGAGGCAGGGTCTTGCTCTTGCTCAGGCTGGTCTCAAACTCTAGAGCTCAACTGCTCTACCTGCCTTGGCCTCCCAGAGTGCTGGGATTACTACTGAGAAAAAATTTTAAATTCAGGGTGAATTACCTAAAACACTGTTCTTTTAGGAGACATATCTATATAAGAATAATAGTCGATTAGAATTTGCTCTGTCATTGATGTTTTGAGCAAGTTACTTTTTCTCTTCTGGACTCAGTATTATCCACATTTGTGAGACAATGACAATACCGCCAACTTCATTTATACAAATCGGAGACTTAAAACAGAGAAAGTAAATGAAGCGTGTATGTAATCAGTGCTAGATAAATCTGGGTTTCCTGTTCACCGCTATTATGATCATATACTACTCTAAGAAAATGCCATCTCCTGCTTCTTTGTACTTCCATAGCGTTTTGTATTACATAGATCTCTTCACATTTTAATGTTTTTACTGTGATTTTGACACTTTATTCTTTTTTTTTTTTTTTGAGACACAGTCTCTCTTTGTCACCCTGGGTAGAGTGCCATGGCATCACAGCCCACAACAACCTCCAACTCCTGGGCTCAAGCGATCCTCCTGTCTCAGCCTCCTAAGTAGCTGGGACTACAAGCACCTGCCACCATGCATGGCTAGTTTTTCAATTTTTAGTAGAGTTTGGGTCTCACTGTTGCTCAGGCTGATCTCGAACTCCTGAGCTCAAATAATCCACCCGACTTGGCCTCCCCGAGTACTGGGACTACAGGCACAAGCCACCTCGCTCAGCCTTACTTTTTAATCTGTATTACCTAAAATAATCCTTGTCACATAAGAGATGCTCCATTTGTTTGTTGAAAGAATCAGTATGGGAAGATTAAATTAGTGACTGAATCAGAACACATTTTTGCTCTGTTCTCTGCTTAAAACAAATGATTACATTGTGACCACACATTAAAAAATCCTCCAGGTGGCACCTGTGGCTCAAAGGAGTAGGGCACGGGCCCCACATGCTGGAGGTGGCAGGTTCAAACCCAGCCCCTGCCAAAAACTGCAAAAAAAAAAAATCCTCCAAATTCAACACATCTTGGGGAGAAGTTTGTTCTCTCCATAAGGGAAGAAAAGTCACAGCTCTTCTTTGAGTAGCTGACACCCCAAATACGACTTTCACCCCTGAATGAAGAGTTCCATGCACAATCCCTCTTCTTGCTCTCAGCCCTTCTGCTTCCTTTTGTGCAGTTTGAAAGCTCAATTCACTAATGGGATGTTTGCCATCTTGTTTGATTTTCAATCAACAACAATTTCTTCCTCCAGAAAATGCACTCACTTTCAGGGAGGGTTGGAGGAAGGAGGTCTTGAAACTAGGTAGAAACCTACTTACAAAATGGAGGTACTGATTTCTCTCTTCACATTGCACCATATCCTTTCCAAGATCGCCATCCTTACTCACTTGGAAGTGTGGCTAAGGATGGGGGTCTTAAAGGGGAAGCTTGGCAACGATTACAGAAATTACAATTAAATGAATACCTTAAAGCTATGGTCCCTAACTTCTGAGTGTCCCTGGCAAGTAACCAAGCAACACAGTGGGAAGTGAGCATCCAGCAAGGGCAAAGCTTCGTCTGTATTTACAGCTGCTTCCGTTGCTGGCCTCACTGCCTGAGCTCTGCCTCCCACCAGCTGCATTAAATTCTTATAGGAGCATAAACGCTACTGTAAACTGCACATTCAAGGCATCTGGGGTTTGTGTTCCTCATGATAATTCCCCCTTCTGGGCAGCGCCCATAGCTCAGTGGGTAGGGCGGCCAGCCACATATACCCAGGCTGGCAGGTTTGAACCCAGCCGGGGCCAGCTAAAACAACAATGACAACTGCAACCAAAAAATAGCCTGCAATTGTGGTGAGTGCCTATGGTCCCAGCTACTTGGGAGGCTGAGGCAAGAGAATCGCTTAAGCCCAAGAGTTTGAGGTTGCTGTGAGCTGTGACACCACTGTCTCAAAGAAAAAAACAGGAAAAAAAATTTGAGCTCATAATTCAATGACTACCCAGGTCACCAAGAAGACAGGAAGGCAGTTGTTTCCAGAACCCAGGCTACTTATATGTACGCTCTCTAGGTGATACAAGTTACCAATATTGCAAATTAAGAAAAGAACCTATAAAATATGCCTTTTAAAAAAGATCTTGTTTGGAAAACTAAAAGTAGACCTCCCATTTGATCCCACAATCCTATTACTAGGTATCGACCCAAAGATAGCATTCACTTTTTTTTTTTTTGGAGACAGAGTCTCATTATGTTGCCCCCGGTAGAGTGCCATGGCGTCACAACTCTCAGCAACCTCAAACTGTTGAGCTTGAGTGATTCTCTTGCCTCAGCCTCCCAAGTAGCTGGGACTGTAGGTGCCTGCCACAATGCCCGGCTATTTTGTTGTTGTTGTTGTTGTTACTGTTGTTTAGCAGGCCAGGGCTGGGTTTGAACTCACCAGCCCTGGTGCATGAAGCCCTAACCCCTGAGCTATGGCGGCCGAGCCTGCATTCAAGTGTTTATAGCAGCTCAATTCACAATTGCCAAGACGTGGAAACAACCCAAATGCCCTCCAATACATGAATGGATTAATAAATTGTACTATATGTGTGCCAGGGAATACCATTCACCCATAAAAAGACAGAGATATTGTATCTTTTGTAACAACCTGGATGGCTTTGGAGAATATTCTCCTTATCAAAGTATCATAAGGATGGAAAATTGAGTATCACAGGTACTCAACTCCAATTTGAAACTAGAAGATTAACTAAATATCTACGCACATGAGGGGAAAAGTAAATTAAACTCAAGTTGGGAGGAAGGCAGGAAGAGCATGGGTAAATTCCCACCCACCCAGCACACTGCATGATTATATGGACACTTCCTGGGTGAAGGACATAACTACACCATGGACTTGACCTTACAAAAGCAATGTATGTAACCTAATTGTATGTACCCTCATATTAACCTGAAATCTAAAAAAAAATCTTTTTAGGTTTCTCTGTCTTCTAACCAAGCATTGTAGTGTTATTCTTCCGTAAATTGTCAACTACAGTATATTCTATACAGCCTAAGAAAGTGTACCAACTTATGGATCCATCCTGTATTTTTCAAGCTTGAATGGAGCGGAATGACTATTAAGCTTATATTACATAATACATAGATATACGACAATTTTACACTAGCTCCACCTCTACTGCTTAAGTTTTAGAGATGACAAAATATTCCTTGTCTATACCTTCAAGACTGTTCATTTGAGGACAGGTCTTAAGTTCCCCAAGGGTGCACTGAAGTGCAATTACTAAACTACAGAGGGTACAAAAAAACTGTATATGCATTTTAAGAAAGGAAAAAACTGGATTAGAATTGTCACGCTTAAGTCATGTTGGACTTGTGCAATTACAAGAGGTGCTCAAAGCGACTTGTGTTCATCCCCTGGTATAAAGTATTACCATTTTAATGCAGTGTTTCCTTTCTTAAAATGTGTATACATTTTTTGGTGGCCCTGCATACGGTACTAAAGTGTTAGCGCATCAAAGTTAAGGCAAAGGCCCAGTTTCCATGAGTTACTGCATTCCAGTTATCAGGGGAATAATAATTTGATGATCTATTTTTACAGTTTTAGGTTAGTTCCTGATAGCCTGCAAACGTCTGCCACGTTGCCCTGCAGAAATTTAAAGGTTAATAAACCGTGATGGCTGCTTTCAAAATGTTGTACTTCTGTTTGAAAGGACGGCCTAAAATGAGCGCTGTGTTCCTGACGGGGTTAAAATGCAGGCCGGTTTTCTGAATTGCGGCAGAGTGCGGGTTACAGCGAGGTCACTCCAGGGTGGTCACCCCCAGGCAGCCCTTCTCCAGAAAACAAAACAAGTCCTGGGAGGGGGATCACCCCAGCCGCCACCAAGGCGGCCCTGTCACCGCGGGGATGTCGCGGGCGGGTGCGGGCGGACACACCCCGCATGGCTCCGTCAGGCTTTGCAGGCAGGACCCCACCACGCACGGCAGGGAACGCATGCCACTTCCCCCCGCAGACGGGGACTTACCCGATCACGATCAGCCCCAGGCCTGGGCCCGCGTCCCCCGGGCCGGGCACGGCGCCACCAGGCCCGAGAGCCGCTGCGGGGTGGCGGCTCCGCGCGCGGGCGGCCACGCGCCCCCGCGCCCCGGTTCCGCGGAGGCCCAGCCCTGTCCCTGCCCCGGGCCTCCGGGAAGGCCGCGCGCCCCCTGCCGCTCCCCGCCGGGGCCCAGACTTCACCGCCCAGCGGTCAAAGCCACGCCTTGGCTCTCGCGGCCTCCCCGCCCCTTCCCCTCCCGGGCAGAGAGGTCTGTCCCCCCACGCGGGTGTCCGCTGCTGTCAGTTCTTCCAAACAGGGTTTTAATTCACAGGGGAAGGCGGGAACCCGCAGGCAGATTTCATCTGCCCCTTCGCCCCCATCGAAAGTGCCTAGATGGGAAGTGAGGTTAAAAAGACAGGAAGCCCCAGATCTGGGAAATTCCAGGTCCACTATCCCGTCCACAGGGACTCAGGTGTGCTTATGACACCAAAGATGTCCGGCTTTCGTGTCTTGCCTCTGCGTCTACAAACAGGTACTGCTTGTGTCGCAAGCCCAGGACACGTTCTTCCTATCTCTCTTTCTTTCCTTCTTCTCTTTCTCCCCTTCCCTCCTTTCTTTTTTCTTTTCTTTTGTGACAGAGTCTCTCTCTGTCTGTCCCCTGAGTGCAATGGTGTCATCATAGCTCACAGCAACCTCATTCTCCTGGGCTCAAGCAATCCTCCTGCCTCAGCCTCCCAAGTAGGAACTACAGGTGTCCACCACCAGGCCCAGCTAGTTTTTCTACTTTTAGTAGAGACAGGTTCTCAGTCTTAGGTAGACTGATCGGGAACTCCTGAGCTCAAGAGATCCACCTGCCTCAGCCTCCCAAAGGGCTGGGATTACAGGTGTGAGCCACCATACCCGGCCTCAGAGGCCATTTCTTAGCTTTGCCCAGAGAGGACATAATGGTGAATGAGTTTTACTTTGAAACCCTCCAAATCCTGACTCTTAATATTTCATGTGAATTCTACTCAAAACACGAACAGTTCCTTCTTGCATTTATGCTGTGGCTTGCATGTTTGTCCCCCCAAATGTCATGTTGACATTTGATCCCAACATTGGAAGTGCTGGGCTGTAGAGGATGATCCTCAATGCAAGACTTGGTGCGATCCCCATGGTAGGGGGTAAGTTCTGGCTCTGTTACTTCCTGAAGAGCTGGTGATTCAAGAGTCCAGCACCTCCACCTCCATTTCTTGCATCTTCTCTTGCCAGGTGATCTTTGCACACACCAGCTCCCTTTCACCTTAGAAGCAGCCTGAGACCCTCAGCCACGTGCAGATGCTGGCATACAGCCTGCAAAACCATGAGCCACATACACTACTTTTTTTTCCCCCTAATACACTTCTTTATAAACTGCCCAGTCTCCTTTATAGCAACACAAGGGACTAGGATGGTTCATATAGAGCTTGTCTCATATGTCAAAACCTAAAGCTATATTAATTGCTTAAAGATTAAAATGATAACCCCCTGTGGAGAGACATTCTACAAAATGCAGGATACGTGACCAGTATTCAAAACTGTCTCACAGTCATTAAACAAGAGAAGTATGAGAAGCTGCCTCAGACCACAGGACAGGAAGGTGGCATTACAGCTAATGTAAGGTGTCATCCTGATGGGCCTGAAAGACAGGAGAGACACTGGGAAAACTGGCTGTGACTGGTGACTGCAATTCAGTGGGTTTGGAATAAAGCGAATGGCCCTCCATTGTATGCATGGACCTTGTCCAAGCAGTTGAAGGCCTTAAGAGAGCGAAGAATTAGCAAGAAAGAATTCTGCCAACAGATGGCCTTTAGATTTGAACTGCAGCTCTTCTCTGGGTCTTGAACCTGCTGCCTCACTCCACAGATTTGGGACATACTAAGATCCCACAATCACATGAGCCAGTTCCTTAAACCTCTTTCTCTTTTTCTGTCTAAATACACACACACACACACACACACACACACACACACATCCATCCTGTGGGTTCCAGTTCTATAGAAAACCCTAACTAATATTTTTTCTGGGCTGGGCATGGTGGCCTCCCACCTGTAATCCCAGAACTCAAGGTGAGTGGATCACTTGAGCTCAAGAGTTCAAGACCAGCCTAAGCAAGAAGAGACCCCATCTCTACTAAAAATATAAAAACTAGCTGGGCAAGGTAGTGGGCACCTGTACTCCCAGCCACTGGGGAGGCTGAGGCAGGAGGATTATTTGAGCCCAAGAGTTTGAGGTTACCGTGAGCTGTGATGTCACAGCACTCTACCCAGGGTGACAGAGTGAGACTCTGCCTAAAAAAACAACAACAAAAAAATTCTCTGGTGAAATCAGTATGAAATGGGGGGGGGGGAGGGGTTAGTTAACAGTAATGTATCAATTCAGTTCATTAGCTGTAACAATAATATGTTAATAATAGAAACTTTTCTATTAATCTAAAACTGTCCTACAATAAAGTCTATTTTAAAAAATGCTTCCTGCACTAGCCTACTCTACACATTTAAATATATTTTATAAAGTCAGTAACTACCTTCAGGGAGGACTAGTATTATTGTACTATGAAAAGTACAAAAATCTTAGAAAGTACTTATATAAAATCATGGAAAATATGAAATTAAAATACTATGTAACATAAAACTGAAACAAATTACCTAAGGACATTTTCGAAATTTATTCTTTATTTATTTTATTTATTTTTGAGACACAGTCTCACTCTATCGCCCTGGGTAGAGTCCATGGCATCATAGTTTGCAGCAACCTCAAACTCCTGGGCTCAAGTGATCCTCCTGCCTCATCCTCCTGAGTAGCTGGAACTGCAGGTGCCCATCACCACATCGGCTAGTTTTTCTATTTTTTAGTAGAGATGGGGTCTCATTCTTGCTCAAAGTGAAGTCAAACTCCCAAGCTCAAGTAGTCCACTGGCCCCAGGCTTCCAGAGTGCTGAGATTACAGACGTGAGCCACCATGCCCAGCTAAAGGTATTATTTTCAAATGATTCCAGGAAATTACAAGAAATTCTATCTGAAATTAAGCAATAACAGAAATTTTCTTTTTATTTAAGTTTTCTTGGAATACCCTGTGTAAAGGGAGACACAACTACACACTTAGGTTCACTTTGGGATTAAAATATTTGCATGCAATATTGGCAGAAAGCTGCTAGATGGCACAATTTCCTGTCTTTGTCATTTAAAAAACCTTGCTTGGGCCAAGTGAGGTGGCTCACTCCCATAATCCCAACACTTCTAGGAAGCCAAGTCAAGAGGATCCCTTGAGCTCAGGAGTTAGAGAACAGTCTAAGAAAGAGTGAAACCCTGTCTCTACTAAAAATAGAACAACTAGCTTGGCATGGTAGTGGGCACCTGTAGTCCCAGCTACTGGGGAGGCTGAGGCAGGAGGATCACTTGAGCCCAGAAGTTGGAGGTTGTTGTGAGCTATGATGCCAGGGCACTCTATTCAGGGCTACAGAGTGAGACTCTGTCTCAAAAAATAAAAAATAATACAAACCTTGCCCAGATTGTAATACCACATCCCTATTTTGCAAATTTAGAGTTCACTGAAATTTCATTCCAGTGTAAATGGAGTGTCCCATTTAGATCCTGAAGTCACAATTGCAATGAACAGTCTTGGGAATGGATATGCCATAGATAGTGTCATGATGTTTTTGCTTTGCATTACTTCTAAACCTCACAACCACCCTGAAAGGAGGCTCCTCTTTTGTACAGAAAAGGAAACTAAGAATCAGCAAGATTAAGGAAATTGGGTGGCGCCTGTGGCTCAAAGGAGTATAGCGCTGGCCCCATATGCCAGAGGTAGGGGGTTCAAACTCAGCCCCAGCCAAAAACTGCAAAAAAAAAAAAAAAAAAAAGAAAGGAAATCAAACGATTGCTGTATCAAAATATTAAGCAATACTAATAATGCAAAGAAAGTAACATTCACATTGTCA
>CAUYRH010007729.1:0-15671 GCA_963574655.1 Perodicticus potto
GTTTTTTGTTTTTTGTTTTTTTGAGACTGAGCCTCAAGCTGTCACCCTGGATAGAGTGCTGTTGCATCACAGCTCACAGCAACCTCTAATTCCTGGGCTCAAGCGAGTCTCCTGCCTCCGCCTCCCAAGTAGCTGGGACTACAGGCGCCCGCCACAAAGCCCGGCCATTTTTTGGTTGCAGCCGTCATTGTTTGGCTGGCTGGACTGGATTTGAACCCGCAGCTCAGGTGTACGTGGCTGGCGCCTTAGCCCGTTGAGCCACAAGCGCCGAGCCAAGGTTTTTGTTTTTTTTTTTTCTTGGATTTTGTTGAGACAGAGTCTCACTCTGTCACCCTGGGTAGATTGTTGTGGTGTCATAGCTCACAGCAACCTCAAACCCTTGGGCTTGAGCAATCCTCTTGCCTCAGCCTCCCAAGTAGCTAGGACAATAGGTGTGCACCACTACACCTAGCCAGTTTTTCTATTTTTAATAGAGATGGGATTTTACTCTTGTTCAGGCTGTTCTTAAACTCCTGAGCTCAAGCAATCCACCTGCCTCGCCCTCCCAGAGTGCTACAATTACAGGCATGAGCTACTGCGCCAGGTCAACTTCCAGTTTTTTAAAATTTTTAAAAAAAATAGTACTAGTACCTTGCCCAATTCTATTCTCCCAGATGATAAACTACCTGGGAATACTACATGTTGTATGTAATTTGCATCTTCCCTAAGATCTAGATCAGACAAGTAATAAAAAAATGCTTAAATAATAATTTAGAAATTTTAAGAAAAAAATTAACATATGATAGGTTCACCTGAATATGGTATAATAATTTTTTTAATCATAACCAAATGTGTGATTTATTTTTGAGCAAAACAATTAAAACTGAGTTTTTTCTTTCCAATAAAGGGGAGAAAAAACAATAAGAGATTATACCCTGGTTACATGCTAATTATCACATTCTATACGATGTCGCTATGCTCAACATGTAATCAAAGATATTACAAATAATAAGCATTTGCAATTTTAAAATCACAAATCACTTGAGAATGTTGTAAATTCATAAATGTTGAAATAAATACTTAGAAATAAGTATCTTTTAAAAATTGAAGTCTTGGCTCGGCGCCTGTGGCTAGATGGGCTAAGGCACCAGCCACGTACACCTGAGTTGGTGGGTACGAATCCAGCCCGGGCCTGCCAAACAACAATGATGGCTGCAACCCAAAAAATGGCCGGGCGTTGTGGTGGGCGCCTGCTGCCCCAGCTACTTGGGAGGCTGAGGCAAGAGACTTGCTTGAGCCCAGGAATTGGAGGTTGCTGTGAGCTGTGATGCCACAGCACTCTATCCAGGGTGAAAGCTTGAGGGTCTGTCTCAAAATAAATAAATAAAAAATAAAAATTGAAGTCTTTGACAGTGTTTATAGATCAACCCAAATGTTACCTATGAACAGTTCAGCAAATAAACTGACATTACTGCTAGTTTCCACTTAATTTCTTCATAATATGACTGTCTGGTGTTGCATTAGCGAAGATACTTCCTGCAAATACATGGGTACCCCGGAGACTATAACGAATCACTTTACAGCATCTAAGATCATCAAAAGAGAATTCTAGATGTTGGTAGCGTTCATCTGTTTCAAAAAGAGTGTTGTTTGTATATGGTCCAAAAAATGCCAAATCTGATGATGGGTCAATAAAGTCAGCCCAGTATCCTTCAGCTTGAAGAGCACAGCAAATTTCCTTAGCACTACGGATGAACTTTTCTAAGAGCATTTATTTCTCTTTCAGTTTCTCTTCCCTCCAAACAGTCATGTCATTCTTAGTCTTCTGTGTTACAGTTAGAATCATTAGTTTGCTATTAACTACTTCTGGAAATAGTGATTCAAAATATCTTTGCAGCAATTCTGGACGTGTTTGGATTGCGCTGTTAATTTCTTGTTCGACAGATGTGTCATTACCCTAAAGCTCATTTACATATTGCACCATCACAATGCATGTCTTTTACTTGATAAAAGGTTCTGCTAGAACATCAGGAAAAGTTTTATGGTCCAAGCTTTTCTTCTGTGAAGTGATCTCATTGAGGTGACAATCAAAACCTATATTCCCAGGAAACTGGACTCTCTGCTCTCCTAAGGTCCAAATGGTCCCATAGTTGCATCAGGCCAAATTGTTCGAGAGCATTTATCTGGAGGTGCAGTGGCCACATGAGACTCATCAGAACCTGATATTCCTGCAGTTGAAAAGGCTTTGGGACTGACAACCCTTTTAACAAAAGAGCAAAACCCTGGGAGACAGGAAACCAGTCTGGCTCTGTGACAAAACACATTGGCCATTTCTAGCAAAGAGGACTGTCACAAAATAGCTTTTCTTTTGTAAAGTTAATCTAGTCACCACCAAAGCTGTCAGCGTCCAGAAGCTGACTGATCCTATCATCAAAATGGCGGCCACATTAATTGTTTAAGCTAATGTAAAAATATTTTTTCAATTCCTTTACAGGTATCTTCCTAAAGTACAAAGTTAAAATGGCATGAATATCTGACTCTTTAAAAACCATGTCAAGTCACTTTGGCTGCTTTAGTTGCTACAAAACTAGGTAAACCCTAAATATTTCCAAGAGGACTACAGAAATAACACGATAAATGTTAAAAAGAAACAAACTGCTGATACATGCAACAACCTGGATGAATCACAAAAGCATTCATGCTAAGTAAAAGAAGCCATACAGGAGATTACATATTGTATGATTCCATTTATGTGTAATTCTAGGAAAGGCAAAACAGATTAAGTGGCTGCCAGAGGCTGGGAATGAGAGTGAGAAGGAGAGAGACTGACTACAAAGGAGCCTGCTGTAACTTTTCTAAGTGATGAAAACATTTGGAATCACAACTGTATTAACTGCTATGCAAGTTAATATGTTTGTCAAAATGCATCAATGCATACACTTAAAATTGCTGTATTTTATTTTACGTAAATTACAAAGCTAATCCTTGAAGGGAAAGCAACCAAACCAACTACTGATCCCCTCCTCCACACTATCCTGTACCTACACAAAGCATCATCAGTAACTGACTGAGAGACTGAATCATAAGTTAATTTTCATTATATTTTGCTTTGTTTTCCTGATTTTCTATAATGTACAAGAATTACTTTTATAACCAAGAAAACAGCAACAAACCAAGAACTCTATTTTATATGCTTAAACTCAATACAAATGGAATATAAGATACAGAAATGAAAACTCTTCCTTTCTCAGCATTTTTACACTATCAAACGTACATTGAGAGTCAAAAAAGATCCTAAGGAATCTTCCAAATCAAAGATTAAATTTTATTTAATATAGCTTGGTGGTAAGTACTGTAAGTATTATTGTAACCTATCCCTTGGAAGTAAAACCTATGACTGGCAAATAAGTTTATTAAAAGTCATATTTACTAGAATATTTAATTCCTAAATCATGCTAAGTTAATCAGGTAATTATTAGTCAAAGGACACTACTCATGGATTCTTTTATCTGTAATTTCAATAGACATAATTTTGTTATTTAAAAATAACATTTATTATTTAACTCACTTAGAGTCCTCCTTCTCATCTTTTTCTTCTTCATCTTTCTTTTCCTCTTCTTTTTTTTCTGTTTTTTCGGCTTTATCCTCTTCTTTTTCTTCTACTTTATCTTCTTGTGAGGGTCGGGCAATTTGCTGCTAGAACAGACCATCATTTGTAAAATTCAAAGGTAACAGAATGTGAAGAAAAATATCTATATAAACATTTTTAAATAATTATTAATCATTTACAATAAAATTGGTGGTCATGTATTAAAAGTCATTCTAGTGCTTTTTAAAGCATTCTTTATATATTGCTGAAAGGGTTGTACATAGACACCAAAATAACGCTCATAGTGTCTGGACCCACCACTCACCTCTCACCCACAGAGAGGTGAAAATGTTAAGATTTTTCACTTAGAAATCTGACGTTGGTGCCTTCTTTTTTGCAACCCCCTACATCTACTCTGTCAATCAAGCATTCCAATTCTACATTAAAATTTGACAACACATACATAATTTACCAAACTATCTCCCAAGTATGGGATACTTGATATGTTGCCAAATTTTTCACCATTATGGTTAATGCCATAAGCAACATCTTATATGTTTACCCTGTTGGGGGAATTAATTTCCATTTAACAGAATTGTATACAGCTATGGTCATTACTAAGACTGAAATAATTTGGAAAAATGCCTACGATGTATAATAAAGCGAAAAGAAGTAAAATGGGTCAAATATTTCTAAGCTGAGCAGTCAGATTATGGACCACTTTATTTGATGTCTCCTTTGCTAAAATTGCAACTCTAAAGGAGAAAAGTGAAATTAACTTTGTATTGAGTATTATTACAGTAGTCTTCCCCTTATCCAAGGTTTCATTTTCCAACATTTTAGTTACCTGGGGTCAACTGCAGTCCGAAAATAGGTGAGTACAGTATGCTATTTGGAGAGAGATACTACATTCTTATAACTTTTGTTACAATATGTTATAATTGTTCCATTTTATCATTATTGTTGTTCATCTTTTACTGTGCCTAATTTACAAATTAAACATCACAGGTATATATGTATAAGGAAAATCATAATATTTATAGGGTTTGGTACTATCCATGGTTTCAAGTATCTACTAGTAATCTTGGAAGATATCCCTCTGTAGCTAAGGGCACACTACTATATTATTTAATTCAAAATCGAGACTGTAGACCCTAATTAGGACTGAACTCCAACACATCTCTACAGAAGAGGGGTGTGGCCTGTGGGCCTGCCTCCACCTCCATCCTTTGCACATTCTTTGCTTCTCTAGATTCCTAAGCAAGCCCAGCACAAATCCTTTTTTATTTTTTTGTAGAGACAAGAGTTTCATTTATCGCCCTCAGTAGAGTGCTGTGGTGTCACACAGCTCACAGCAACCTCCAACTCCTGGGTCTAGGCGATTCTCTTGCCTCAGCCTCCCAAGCAGCTGGGACTACAGGTGCCTGCCACAACGCCTGGCTATTTCTCTTGTTGCAATTTCGCCAGGACTGCGTTTGAACCTGCCACCCTTGGTATATGGGGCTGGCGCCCTACTCACTGAGCTACAGGCGCCGCCCACATTTTTAGTATTATCCTTCCTTCCCCCGTCCCCATTCATCTTGGGCTGTAGTTGGGTTATAGCTTTCATATGGAAGTGTAGGTGCTTAAATATTGGTTTCATCGTACAGCTAAGTACATTAGATACTTTTTCTCCCATTCTCGAGACACTCTGCTAAGAAGAATATGTTCCAGCTCCATCCAGGTAAACATAAAAGAGGGAAAGCACAAATCCTAAACATACTCAGCACTTACATGACTTTCTACCCTTCCTTGCCTGCTGAAGTCGTACATATCCTCTGAAATTTAGTTCAAACTGCTATATCTCCTGTGAAGCCTTTCTTGATTTCCACAGAGATACTCCCTTTGCTGCAGGTCTATACCTGCTCATAGCACTGTCACCAGCTGACCTAGCATCTGGTTATCAGCATCTGTCTGGCTCACTGTGTTATCCTCTCCTCAGGGATAAGAACACAGTCTTACGCATCTAAGCATCCCCAGCTCCTTGGAGAGTTTCTAGACCATGGTATGTGTCTGCATGTGTTGGATACAACATAAAATTCCTTTATTATCATGATTTGAAAAGTTTTTAACCCACCTATCCCAACTTTCACTCTTACCCAGGCTAATGTCAATGTTGCCTCATAATAACTCCTCTGTCTTCTTACCTGTTCCTTTCACCAGACAACATGGAAGGGATACATTTATTTTAAGTAAAATTTTCCTTAATTCATAATAGCTTCTCAAAGTCTTTTACCTACTCCACAAAACTAAAGTCTGGCTTATTCCTTAAGATAACAAAGACTTTACTGGCCTCTCCCAAAGAAGTCCCATATTTTGCCTCCTTATAATCCATGAGGGAAGGAAGAAGAATCTGTATCCTTCTTCATCCCTATCTGCACTTCTAGAACATTGTTGAAGATATTTTTCACATTTCACGCAATCTCCCTATGACTTTTTCTCTTTTGGTGTTATCGAATGATTTCTTGAATACTCCCTATATTCGTGTAGATAATTTCATCACACAGCTCGTCATGCTCTGGCATTATTCTTCAAATTTCAAAATGCACATCAATGGCTTTTATAACATGCTCCCCTCAATCAACTTAATATTCCATATCTCATATATGTTTAGGTCATATTTATTAAACTCCCCCCTAGAGAAATCATAAACACCTCATCATCAAAGGGTCCTGCTTCACCTCCCAGATCCCCAAATCAAAGTCTTCTCTCCAAGTATGACCATCTCTTAATTCCCCATCCATCCACACCTCCTGCTATTGATCCTGCTTTGTGCTCATCATGACTTTTGATCCCTTATTTTATCAAATTTTCACAGTCCATGAAGAACTGTGGCTCCGATCCCACTTGCTAAATCATTACAATACAATGATTCCCTCAATTACTTTATCTCACCTTCCCAATTTCTCTCACCCTGGCTAACCATTAGTTTCCCTTTTTTCTGGGCATTTATTATGACAGAAAACTGAGAAATCAGGGAGATTTTCAAATCTGTGTTCTTGAACCATGAATAGATCTGCTTTATGGGAATATATTCTCTTCAGCTCTGACTTCTCAGCATACGACAGTCGTCGTAAGATGTGTTAAAAATGCTAAAAACCTCACCCTGCCACAAAAGTGGCATACTAACAACAAAGCCTGCCTTTTTTTTTCTTTCTTTCTTTTTTTTTTTTAAGAGACAAAGTCTCATTTTGTCGCCCTTGGTAGAGTGCAGTGGCATCACAGCTCACAGCAACCTCCAGCTCTTGGGCTTAGGCAATTCTCTTGCCTCAGCCTCCTGAGTAGCTGGGACTACAGGTGCCCGCCACAACGCCCGGCTATTTTTTTGTTACAGTTTGGCCGGGGCCGGGTTTGAACCTACCACCCTCAGTATGTGGGGCCGGCGCCCTACCCACTGAGCCACATGAGCCACCCGAAGGATATGTTTTCTAACAATGACTTGCTTTCCAAATAGGTAAGCAAGTTCCCATAGCAGTAGCACAGTAATTCCATATGCAGTGACAGACTTGCTAGATGGTAGCTCATGCTGGACAAGGGAAGAAATTCTTCTAACAAAAACAATATACATAGAATCAAATTACTACTTGGCATGTTATTTATAATGCTAGATCTTAAGAGTAATTTTTGGCTTTCAATCTGCAATATGTATTCACCGCTTCAACTAAAATACTTACTTTTCATGGAATTCTAATAAGTTGAACTATAAAAATGGTTTAGGGCGGTATCTAACAATTTTGAAAGACAAATTAAAATTTCTGCCAATCATCTTCGAACATAATTTTCACAAAAATATAAATGTCTTTCTCATTGTCCTACAATTTTAAGATTAAAACTCATTTTCAAAGTAAGTAACACATAAGGTTCTCCACAGCAACAACAGGTTAAAAAAAAAAAATCAAGCTTCACAAATTTGTAATCTATCAATATCATACTGTACATTCATCAGCCGAATAAAAATTACTTCCTATGGGAGATGGTTGGGAGTAGGAAAAATAGAAACTGAAAGGATCAAGTACAAACTTCAGCAGAACTCTACAGAATCTTGAAGGAAATTTGCCACAAAGGCTGAGGGATTATCTCAGGTAACTCCTCCTGATTAGAGCTTGATTGGATAACAAAGCAGTAAAGTGATTTTCAAATTAGTTGGGTCTCTATACCCACCAGGGTAAAATCAAGAAGGTTCACACACAGATTTTAAAATTCTTAACCTTGTAACTAATTTTTTTTAAAAGAAGTCTTTCTGAACTCTTTTCTATGTAGCAAATTCTACATTTCTAGCTCAGGTCTTCTGTCTACACTCCAGATTCATTTATCTAACTGTTCACTTTTTTTGACATCTCACTATTTGAACTCTAATAGGTACATATACCTGATGAAAGCTCAGCCATGTCCAGATTTCCCCTCAAACCTGCTCCTTTCTTCTGAGAAGAGGCATGCATGTGTTCATGCATGATTACATACACATTAAATAAATAAGTGAAACTCTGATGTTCCTTCATTAATGCCTATCACAACAAATGGCAACTCCATGGGCCATACGTAACTGATAACCTTGATTATTCTTTCTCTCCTTCCCACAATCAATCTATCAGCAAAACCTATTGGTTTTACCTTCAAAAATACATATCCAGAAACTGAATGATGCTGTTGGTTTTACCTTAAAAACATTCTCAGAAACTGATCAGTTCTACCCACCTCCTCATTATACTGTAGGTCCAAGTCACTGGAAAATACTATTTCCTAAGAATATGAAGTTACACTTGTGAGGTGGAACTGTTCTACAGGAAACAATGACCCAAAAAGGCTATCAAGAATGAGACAGCTGTGTCAAATAACCTATATTTGTTGACCAGAGCCTAGCAAGCAAAGAAATGAACCAAGACCCTGCCACAGTGAAAGGGTGGCTGTGTGGGAAACTAGAAGAAATTTAGGAATTCTAATAAAACAGTTATAGCTGTCAGAGCACATGTACACAAGTCCATATTGCAACAGCTATCTATGTGTGGAGAGAAAAGGGCAAAGGCATTAGTGCAACAGCCTCACTGTTCATGCACACAAGAGCTATGATGGCTGATCAATTATTTGGGGGAAACCATTTGAAAGTACTGAGTAGAATAGTACAGAATTCCTTCTTCTAATGTACTATGGATAGGTACAAAGCCTCTTAAAAGGAGCCTCATATTTAATGACATGATTACTGCTGACCTTGAAACACGTTATTCAGATGATAGAATAGTATAAAACTTTTCTAATTAATTTTATCACACAGGAATCCTGAACTATATCCCAAATAGAAAACAGAATATATTAAATATATATTAACATCAAAATAATTCTAACAATTTAGCAGAAACATCAATCTCTCAACTACACATTAAGTATAAGACTCCTATTATAATATTTTTTGTCTTCTTATTCCCACCAACCTTGACACATCTTTAACAAAGTAACAAAACACACCTGATTTCTGCCTCTGCGTTTTCCATAATTCCTTCTTACTAGAGCTTTATAATTCTCATTTTTCTTCGTTAAATAGTAATATAAAACACAATCAGGAACACTCTGTAAGGAAAGAAATTCTTTTTGAGGATCCAATGAAATAAGCATTTTTAAAAATATCAAATAATACATTCAAGGAAATATTCTGAGATTCTTTAAGTACAAATTAAAGTGAAACATACATGGCTGGCATTTTAAGAGATATCAAGGCTCTAAAAAATATTTACATTATATCTACTATTTTAAAGAACAGTTATAGTTGTCTTACTCCAAATTACATTAAAGATACCAGGAACATTTAAGTAGTTTCTTATTAACCAGTAAGTAAATTCTCTTTCTTACTTCATGTATGTAAATATTCAAAATGTCTCTCTAAATATTTTCCTCAAAAACATTAAAGCCAATTGTGAAAAAAAATCCAGGGGAAATCAACACTGACATTTTAATTAGAGATTTAATGAGGTTCAAAAAGCACTGTAATCTATGTGTTTCTAGGGCAATATAAGATCAGAGAGGTCATTAAACCACAAATATTATTTCTGTGTTCCATGTTAGGATTTCTGTTATAATTTAAATTATTGCCATGTTAATCACATGAGAATCTTTTCTGTATTAAGTCCTTTGCAAAATTAGTCCTACTGAGCTACTTCTCCATGTTAGAGCACAAAAATTTCAACGTCACAACAGTCACAAACCTATAAACATTCGGAGTGCAAACCATCTCTTACCTTCCTTTCCAAGTAGGATGCAATTAGTCCAAAGTTTTTTGGATGCTGGATAAACCTGAGTAAAAAAATAAAAAACAAAAACACACACACGCAAATATTTTAACAATTTAAAAAGGAAAAAAGAAAACACTTGGTAAAAGAAATATTATGTACAAACTAATTCCCAGTGATTCTTAACTGCCAATCTGAAGAACAAATATAGAATCATTGAGGACTTTTTAAAGGACACAGATTCCTGGGCACCATCAACCAGGAACTGATGAGACTGGCTTATAGTAAAACACAGAAATTTATATTTTATAAAAGCTCCCCAAAGTGATTCAGATAGCACCTCAATTTGGGAATTATTCTTAACATGTTTCCCATAACCCCAGTTTTTACCTATTTTCCCACCTATGAATTTATGGGAAGATCAATGATTTCTAATCTCCACTGCATATATTCAAATGACAAAATGAAGCCAAGTTTTTGTTGAAACACTTCAAGTTACAAGTAAATGTAAACACTTTTTACTGACGTAAGTACACTCCTATTAGAGAGTAATTTAAAATTTAATTTACTTGTCCTTAAAGATCTCCTTCTCATGGTCAGTCCAAACATTCATGAACTGCCTATCTTTATAAACTTTCATAGGGTCCTCCATAAGCCCATTCATATTAATGAACTTGACCCGTCTTTGTTCTGCATCAAACATCATAGGTGGAATTACAGAGAGCTGCCGCATTTGTTTCTCATTATTCTGCAAATAAACAAACAAAAGCAATTTACTTAGAATAAAGTTTAAACTAGAAAATTACAGAGGGCCATAGACCAATGCTCTTAATACACACTAAAAATCCACATATATAGTTTAATGACAATAGCAGTGTTTATCGCAGCATCTGACATGTAGTCATTACTAATATATCTGTAATTATTCATTGAATAAATTACAGAGGCAAAAAGTATACATATCATTTTTTAAAATCCACTATTTTGAGAAGAATTTATTTCTTACATGAGGCTAATGCTTAATAAAACTTTAGACCTAGAAGATAAAAGGTAATGTCCAGTTCATTGAAGTTGTGACCTTATTATGCATGTAATCACATAGTGTTATTTAAAAAGTCTCAACAACAACACAAAATAATAATAAATAAAAATAAATAAAAAGTCTCAACAGGGCAGCGCCTGTGGCTCAGTGGGTAGGGCACTAGCCCCATATACTGAGGGTGGCGGGTTCAAACTGGGGTCCGGCCAAACTGCAACAAAAAATAGCCGGGCATTGTGGCAGGTGCCTGTAGTCCCAGCTACTTGGGAGGCTGAGACAAGAGAATAGCCTAAGCCCAGGAGTTGGAGGCTGCTGTGAGCTGTGATGCCATGGCACTCTCCTGAGGGCAACAAAGTAAAACTGTCTCCAAAAAAAAAAAAAGAAAGAAAGAAAAAGTCTCAACATTATTTTAGAGAACAAATCTTAATGTCATTTTAAAGAACAATAAATAGAAAAATAAGCAAACCAGCATAAATTAATATCAATACTATTAAATGCTTCTTCCTAATTTTACATAACCTTTCCACTGAAATTTTAAAACTATTATTCTTAGAATTAAGCTAATTTCAACTAAAACTTTGTTACAGCCTAAACAAGCTATTTTGCAAAAAGTTTAACTGGGGAAGTTTATAAGCATAAGCCTCCATGAAAAAAAAATTTACCAAAATTGAAAGTATTTACCCAAATATAAGATAAGGTTTTTTCCTAATCAAAGTGGGTATTACCTAATAGTTAAGTCCTTACAAAGTCTCTGAATTCATAGGGTACTCTCAATCAGTTTGAACACCAAAGTGTTTGAGACGGGGACATGACTTCAACTACATTTGAACGCTTACAGATGTCTCCTAATAGAATCGGTGAAAAGCAAGCAAAAAAACTGAACAGATTTACTGTTAAAAAAAAATTAAGGAGATTGATTCATCTTTACAGATATGGTTACATATTCTCCAAGGCTGGATGTCATTTCAATTATGCATTTTAGACATAAATTTTATTTTATTTATTTTCTTTTTTGAGACAGAGTCTCACTATGTTGCCCTTGGTAGAGTGCCGTGGTGTCACAGCTCACAGCAACCTCAAACTCTTAGGCTTAAGAGATTCTCTTGCCTCAGCCTCCCGAGTAGCTGGGACTACAGGCACCTGCCACAATGCCCAGCAATTTTTTTGTTGTAGCTGTTATTATTCTTTGGCAGGCCCGGGCAGGGTTTGAATCCACCAGCCATGGTGTATATGACTGGCAACCTACCTGCTGAGCTACAGGCGCCAAGCCTAGAGATAAATTTTAAAGTAACAAAGAATAAGTAGTTACATTTTAAAACTCCTGAATATATGGTACAAGAGAAGTGAAAATCCACTTACACTGATGTTATGCAATATCATGTACATTATGTATTTATGGTTTCAGATGAAATTTTCCAAGGACAACAACATAAATATTGTCCAAAAGAAGTGTATCTCAAACAAATTGGACAGAAGTGAATATGGTGTGTTCTAAGATATGTTTGATGATAAAAAGTGGGTCTAGAAATGACTAAAACCCTGACCTTACATAACAATGCACTGAAAACCTTGAGTACAACTGCCCCACAATGTGTGAGATATGTCTTTCTGACTGAATATTATAACTGTCCCTTAAAAGATCACGTATTGGGTGGCGCCTGTGGCTCAAAGGAGTAGGGCGCCGGCCCCATATGCCAGAGGTGGCAGGTTCAAACCCAGCCCTGGTCAAAAACTGCAGGTGGGGGTCGGGGGGGAAGATCAAGTATTTCAGTGAACCAAAAATCATTGTAGTTCTTCTCTTTGGGAAAGGAGGATACCGGAAGTGAGAAAGGAGGAAAAAAAACACCTGCAAAGGTCTACTTTGATTGTACAACAATCTGAGATGTAAGGTGGTTAAAGGAACTCTTAAATATAGTTTAGACTATTTTCACCTCTTCCAGAGCTAGTGTGACTAGAACTCTGACATATAACAATTTCTAAAAACATACAATACACCTTCACTCAGACATGAATGCAAAATAAGCTACCATAATCAAATACGGATTGAATCCTACCACAAACATCCATGCAAAATCTATATGAATAGGCAATTTTTTCACCCTGGAAGAAAACTCAGTCTATGTTTTTTATAAGACATAGACTAAATGAATACTATATAACCAATGTACAGGAATGTGTACAAACTGATTAAAAAGCTTTCCCTCTCACACAAGTAATCTAACTTCTTGAGATCAAGCAACTTGATGGTTTAATTCACCACTGTATTCCCAATGCCTAGAAGTTTGGGACCAAATAGAAAAGATGTAAATATCTGTTGAAGGGATGACCTTGATTAAATGTAGATATGGAAAAGAATTTACAGTTCCAGAGTCGGACTGTCTTGGTTGGACATCTAGTACCATTATTTGTTTGTGACCATGAGCAAATGATTTAACCTGCAGCAGTGCCTTAGATTTTTCATTTGCAAAACAGACTTGATTACATCTCCTTAACAGACTACTTCACAGAATTTTCAGAGTTTAAACAAGATAATAAAGTACTTATCACATCTAGCAAATATATGCAGAAATCACCCTTAAAAGTTCCTCTTTTCAAAAAAGCAAATATGTAATAAATCAACCACAACCCAAACCAACAGTACCCACAGAAAGAGAAAAACAATGGCCAAGTTACACAGTAGTAAAGGGGGAACACAGGAAATTCATGACACTGCTTTTTACTTCTGAATGTGCTCACAGCATATAAACAAGGATTTTACTTATTGAAATTGCTAAAATCATTTTATATTTTAGATTAATTCTACCTCATTCCACTTAATTTTACAAATAAAGTATTAACTATAGATTTAAGTCCTCAATATTTTAATATATTTATTTACATTTAGTATTTACTTTGAAATATGTAGTACTGTGAAAAAGTGAAATATATAGCCCTATAATAACGATCTTAACTCAATAAACAGTAGATGGCTTTTTGCCCAACATTAAGAAATATTATGAACATAGCTAAGATGACTCAGTATTAAGAGACTGAAATTTATTCTTATTCTGTATTTATTAATATACTACTAAACATCAGGCACTGGGGATTCAAAGACGGTGTATCCCAAAGATATAATTACCATACTAATTAAGTTAATACTCTTGAGGTCTAGCACAGTG
Source organism: Perodicticus potto (assembly GCA_963574655.1). Classification (NCBI taxonomy): domain Eukaryota; kingdom Metazoa; phylum Chordata; class Mammalia; order Primates; family Lorisidae; genus Perodicticus; species Perodicticus potto. The sequence continues at coordinate 14,026 of CAUYRH010007729.1, forward strand.
GCTCATGCCTGTAATCCTGGGAGGCCTAGGCAGGTAGATTACTTGAGCTCAGGAGTTTGAGAACAGCCTGAGCAGCAGCGAGACCCCATCTCTACTAAAAATGGAAAAACTAGCCAGACATGGTGGCACATGCCTGTGGTCCCAGCTACCTGGGAGGCAAGAGGATCACCAGAGCCCAAGAGTTTGAGGTTGCTATACCTCAGGTACACCAGGTACTCTACTCTGGTGACACAGTGAGACCCTGTCTCAAAATTATAATAATAATAATAATAATACTCTGGCTGATCATAAATAGTTATTAAATGAAAGATAAACAATACAAATAAAGTGAAACTAACTAGATGTTGATTATTTCTGTTTGGAGAAAAATGAGTGAGAAGCGTAGTAAGGGTGGAAATATTGCTGTTAGGCCTGGATAACATATTCTTCAAACGTATATCTTGGTCCGTAATTATTAACTACTTCATAATCTTACTTTTCTGCTCTTGACACAGACAAGAAAAAGGCTGAAAAACAAAGTAAGCATACTCATTACAAAAGCGTGAGCAGTTTACTGGCAGCAGCAGTTTTCTGGCTTGAGGAGATAAAGAGCAGTTCAGAAAAGCCTGAGCCTTAAGGTATAATCTGTACCTTAAAGATTAGCAAAATAGGGGGAGAGCAGGATGGAGTCAGGAAAACCTATGCAACACTGTGGGAAACTGAGAAAAACTTCCTTCAAAGTGAAATAAAACAGTATCAGCATTAAAAAAATGACTGAAACAGACATGGTTTCAGTTTGCACTGTAGACAACTGCAGGGTACTATCTGTCTTACAAGAAGCAGCTTCACATGTCTCCATGAAACCTGTTGAAAGAAGCCGAATTGTCAGCTCCATCTGAAAGAGCTGATTCAAAAGTCCTGTGACCAGGGATTCCATGGGAAGAAGTTGTAGAGCAGAACACAAAGAAGCAGCTCGGCGCCTGTGGCTCAAGCAGCTAAGGCACCAGCCACATACACCTGAGTTGGTGGGTTCGAATCCAGCCCGGGCCCACCAAACAACAATGACGGCTGCAACCAAAAAATGGCCGGGCATTGTGGCAGGCGCCTGTAGTCCCAGCTACTTGGGAGGCGGAGGCAGGAGACTCGCTTGAGCCCAGGAATTGGAGGTTGCTGTGAGCTGTGGTGCCAAGGCACTCTATCCAGGGTGACAGCTTGAGGCTCTGTCTAAAAAAAAAAAAAAAAAAAGAATTAAATAAATTGGCTCGGCGCCTGTGGCTCAACAGGCTAGGGTGCCAGCCACCTACACCTGAGCTGGCGGGTTCCAATCCAGCCCGGACCCGCCAAACAACAATGATGGCTGCAACCAAAAAATGGCCGGGTGTTGTGGCGGGCGCCTGTAGTCCCAGCTACTTGGGAGGCAAAGGCAGGAGACTCGCTTGAGCCCAGGAATTGGAGGTTGCTGTGAGCTGTGATGCCACAGCACTCTATCCAAGGTGACAGCTTGAGGCTCTGTCTCAAAAAAAAATAAAAAAAATAAAAAATAATTAAATAAATTAAAACATTTAGAGGAGTAACTAGCACATGGTGGTCTACTTATAAATTTAAATAAATTAAAATTTTAAATTATTTAAGAATAAACAAATAATGGGAGAGAGGCAGATGTGATT
>CAUYRH010007731.1:0-14661 GCA_963574655.1 Perodicticus potto
AAACGGGGAGCAGGACTTTCAGGGATGATTAGGGAGGCATGAGAGAACAGCAAGTCTTCCCAATTGCAGCTTAGAGTCTGGGAGAAAAATTTGGTAACCAGCTGTCCAGACACCCCCTGTATAGTTATGGATTGGGGAGATAACAGACCAGGATTAGAGAGAAGTACAGAAAAGTTGCTCCAGTGTCCAAAAGAAATTTTCTCTCCTGGCGCTCCGCTATAAGGCAAACCTGGGGCTCTTGAGGATCTGGATCTTAACCACAAAAGATGCTAACATCAGGAAACAGATGACAAGACCATTTGTAATACACCATTTGTAATCTTTTAAAACTGACTAATGATACAAATACTAAAAAATAACCCCTGTAAAACTATAATTTAGTGGTGTTAATGTATTCACAAAGTTGTGAACCATCATCATCTCACTGACTTTTTTACCACCCTATGAAGAGACCTGCTTTTCATTAGCAGTTGCTCCTATCCTTGCTGCCTAATCCCTCACAACCACAAATTTATACTCTATCTGTAGAAATTTGACTATTCTGGACATTACATTTAAGTAGAGTCATAAAGTTATGATGGCTTCTGTGACTGGGTTCTTTCACATAGCATAGTAATTATCTCTGTTGTAGCATCCTTAATCCCTTTTTGAACAATATTCCGCTGTATGGTTATTTTACTTTTTATATATGCATTCATCAGTTGATAGATATTTGAGTGCATTTTCACTTTTTAAAATATTACAAATAACAATTCCATGTACATTTTTCTACAAGTGCCTGTCTAGACACAGGTTTTCAATTCTTTTGAGTATATGAACCTAGAAGTGGAATGATGATGTCATATTTATCTTTATGGAGAAACTGTTGAACTGTTTTCCAAAATCATCACCTATAATCAGTCTTTCTAAAGGAATTAAACAGGGAAAAAGAGGCAAGATGGCCAACTGGAGCCAGCTTTCCACAGAGGCTCCCATCCAGAAAGAGAGTTAATGGACAAAGATCATTAAGTAAGTTGATAGTTTGGAGCTGAGACAAGAGAGAAGATTGATAAACACACATCATCCCTGCTGAGGTGAGCTGTCACCCTGAGGAAACAAACAATAGCTGAGACTTCAACTCAGAGTCATTGATTCACTTGGATTGGACAGAGACCAGCTGAATACAAGACAGAGTCACCTAACTCTGCCACACCAAGCAGGTCCTCAGAGTCACAGGCTGTGGTACTGTATGGATCCTTTGCCAAGCTGCAGGAAAACCTGCAATCACCCGCCCCATCTCTTTGGCAAAGGGCTGGTTAATCACTACTCCAGGAGCCCCCAATTCATTTTCACCTTACCTGCTCATTTAGCAAAATGGTGAAAAATAATCATGGGGGAATAATCAGCAGAAAAGCACTGGCAACATGAATAATCAGAGCAGATCAACTTCCCCAAGGAATGACAAGGCAGACACACCAGAGATCTCATTCATCAAAAAATGGCTGAGATGTCCGAAATCAAGTTTAGAATTTGGATGGCAATTAAGATTAACAGAATGAAACTAAAGTTGGAATTAGAGATTCTAGGAATAATTCAAAAGTTGTCTCAAGAATTCAATGAATTCAAAGACAAAATCACCAAAGATTTTGATTCATTGAGAAAAGAATTTGCAGCCCTCCAAGATATGAGAAATATAGTAGAATCTCTCAGTAACAGTATGTAGCAGGCCAAAGAAAAGATTTATGACATTGCAGAGAAAGCTTTTGAAAAATCCCGAACACTCAAAGAGAAGAGAAGTGGAGAGCAAAAATGGATCATTCTCTCAGAGAGCTCTGGGAAAATTCCAAAAAAGCAAAAATTTGCCTTATAGGAATTCCTGAAGGTGACAAGTTTGTTTCAAAAGCCCAGATGCTCTACTCCAAGAGATAATCAAGGAGAAATTCTGAAACATGACAAGAGATTGCAAAATTCAGATAGCAGACAGTTTCAGAACCCCAGCATGACTCAACCCAAATAAAGCATCTCTCAGACACACTGTAGTTAACTTTGCCAAAGTTAATATGAAGGAGAAAATTCTGCAAGTAGCCAGACATAAGAAAACCATTACCTACAAGGGGGGGAATATTAGAATGACTGCAGAAACTTTTAAAGCCAGAAGAGGATGGTCATTGACCTTCAACTTCCTAAAAGAATACAACTTTCAACCCAGGATCCTGTATCCAGGTAAACTGAGTTTCGTTTATGATGGAGAAATTAAATATTTTAATGACATTCACATGTCACTAAGTATTAATGACATAAATAAACCAGCTCTCCAGGATATTAATAGACCCATCCTCCACAATGAGCAGCACAATGCTCTACCACCAAAGTAAACTCACTCAGAAACGGTTGATCAAATTCCAACTCCCACAGTGGTAAAATGATTAAAAATGACCACTGGACTTTCAAAAAGCTTGACATCCAAAATATTACCAAGCTTATCAATACTCTCAATGTGAATGGCTTAAGTTGTCCTTTAAAGAAGCACAGGTTGGCTGACTGGATACAAAAACTCAGGACATTTATCTTCCACGTACAAGAATCTCATCGTACCTTAAAGGATAAATATACACTCAGGGTGAAGGGATGGTTATTTATAATTCAAGAAAATGGAAATCAGAGAAAAGCAGGTGTTGCAATTTTATTCTCAGATACAATAGACTTTAAACCAACAAAAGAAAGGAAAGATAAGGATGGTCACATCATAAATCTCATCATGTTGAGTGTTAAGGGAAACACTCAACATGATGATATTTCAAATATTAACCTTTATGAGCCCAACAAGAATGCTCCTCAGTGTATAAAAGAGACCCTAACAGACTTGAGCAACTTGATTTCCTCCAGCACCATAATAGTTGGAGATTTTAACACCCATTTGGCAGTATTGCATAGATCCTCCAAGAAGAAACTAAGCAAAGAAATTCTGGACTTAAACTTCACCATATAACAATCAAATGTAATAAATATCTACAGAACATTTCCTCCTAACAAAATTGAATACACATTCTTCTCATCATCCCATAGAACATCCTCCAAAATTGATCACATCTTATGTCACAAGGCTAACCTCAGCAAATTTAGAAGAATAGAAATTATTCATTCTCTTTTCTCAGATCATCACAGAATAAATGTTGAACTCACCAGTAATCAGAATCTGCATACTCACATAAAGACATGGAAAGTAAATAACCTTATGCTGAAAGATGGCTGGGTCAAAGATGAACTTAAGAAGGAAATTACCAAGTTTTTTGGAACAGAATGATAATGAGGATATGAATTATCAGAGCCTCTAGGATACAGCAGAGGCAGTCTTAAGAGGGAAATTTATAGCACTGCAAGCCTTCCATAAGAGAATGGAAAGAGAGGAAATCAACAACTTAATGGGACATCACAAGCAACTGGAGAAGGAAGAACATCCCAACCTCAAACCCAACAGAAGAAAATAAGTAACCAAAATTAGAGCAGAATTAAATGAAATTGAAAACAAAAGAATTATACAACAGATCAATGAATCAAAAAGTTGGCTTTTTGAAAAGGTCAATAAAACACACCTTTGGCTAACCTAACCAGAAATAAAAGAGTAACATCTCTAATTTCATCAATCAGAAATGACAAAGATGAAATAACAACAGACTCCTCAGAAATTCAAAAAATTTTTAATGAATATTATCTATTGTCATAAATAAGAAAATCTGAAGGAAATAGACCAATACTTGGAAGCATGCCACCTTTCTAGACTTAGCCAGAATGAAGTGGAAATGTTGAACAGGCCTATATCAAGTTCTGAAATAGCATAAACTATACAAAATCTCCCCAAAAAGAAAAGTCTGGGACAAGATGGCTTCACAGCAGAATTCTACCAACCCTTTAAAGCAGAACTAGTAGCTATATTAGTGAACATTTTCCAAAACATAGAAAAATCAAGACTACTTCCCAAAACATTCTATGAAACAAATATCACCCTGATCCCCAACCAGGAAAAGAAAATTATAGACCAATATCCCAAAGAATATTGATGCAAAAATATTCACATGAAAGAAATTATACACCATGACCAAGTGGGTTTTATCCTAGGGTCTCAAGGCTAGTTTAATATACGTAAATCTATACATACAATTCATCATGTACACAAATTAAAAAACAAAGACCATATGATTCTCTCAATTGATGCAGAAAAAGCTTTTGATAATATCTAGCATCCTATCATGATCAGAACACTTAAGAAAATGGGTATAGAAGGGACATTTCTTAAACTAATAAAGGCCATCTACAGCAAACCCACAGTCAATATCATCTTGAATGGAGTTAAATTGAAATCATTTCCACTCAGATCAAGAACTAGGCATGGTTGCCTCTTGTCTCCACTGCTTTTTAACATTGTAATGGAATTCTTAGCCATCACAATTAGGAAAAAAAGGTGATCAAGGGTATCCATATAGGGTCATAAGAGATAAAACTTTCACTATTCACAGATGATATGATTGTATACCTGGAAAACTCTAGGTATTCAACTACAAAACTCTTAAAAGTTATCAAGGAATATAGCAGCATCTCAGGATACAAAATCAATACTCACAAATCTGTAGCCTTTATATATACCAACAATAGTCAGGTTGAAAAAACAGTCAAAGACTCCATTCCTTTTATAGTAGTGCAAAAGAAAATGAAATATCTAGGAGTGTACTTACAAAGGATGTGAAAGTTCTCCATAAAGAGAAACTCTTGAAATAGAAATAGCTGAAGATGTTAACAAATCGAAAAACATGCCATGTTCATGGCTGGGAAGAATGTACATTGTTAAAATGTCCACACTACCCAAAGCAATCTACAGATTTAATTCAATTCCTATTGAAGCACCTCTGTCATACTTTAAAAAAAAAATTAGTACTTCATTTTATATGGAAACAAAAACCCTCAAGTAGCCAAGACATTACTCATAAATAAAAACAAAGCAGGAGGAATCATGCTTTGATTGATTATATTATAAATCTATAGTGATAAAAACAGCATGGTACTGGCACAAAAGAGAGGTAGAGGTATGCAACAGAATTTAGAACTACTAGGAGTATATCCAAAAGACCAAAAATCACTTGGCAACAAAGATATTTGCACCAGATTGATCATTGCAGCTCAATTCATAATTGTCAAGTCATGGAAGAAGCCCAAGTGCCCATCAACCTATGAATAGATTAATAAATTGTGGTATATGTATACCATGGAATACTATGTTAACCTTAAAAAGTAGGGAGACTTTGCCTCTTTTATGTTTACATGGATGGAGCTGGAACATATTCTTCTTAGTAAAGTATCTCAAGAATGGAAGAAAAAGTATCCAATGTACTCAATACTTTTATAAAACCAATTTATAATTACTCACACTTTCTTATGGAAGATAGATCACAGGGTGAACGAGAGAAGTAGAGGGGGATGGGCAAGGAGGTTCGATAGAGGGAGGGTAAATGGTGGGACCACACCTATGTAGTGTATTGTAAGAGTACAAGTCAAATCTACCAAGTATAGTACTTAAATGTCTTAACACAATAATTAAGTATATGAGGTGAAAGCTATATTAATTAGTTTGATGTAACCGTTCTCAATTGTATTAAAAAACTACACATTGTACCTCACAAATGCATAAATATATTCATGATCTATGTATATATGACTTAATAAAAGGGAAAGAAAAGGAATTAAACCTTATTGTGATCAAGTTTCTTGATCCATCTGCAGGAAATGTAGAGGACGAGGAATGTATGGAACTGAACCATGATTGATTGTGCAGTCTTAAAAATCTCAGCTGCGTGGCTCAGGGCCTGTAGCTCAGCAGCTAGGGCGCCAATCACATACACCAGAGATGGCAGGTTTGAATCCTCTTGGGCCTGCCAAACAACAATGACAACCACAGCCCCCAAATATCTAGGCATTGTGGTGGGCACATATAGTCCCTGCTATTTGGGAGGATGAGGCAAGAGAATCACTTAAGCCCAAGAGTTTGAAGATGCTGCAAGCTGTGATGCCGTGCACTCTACTAAGGGCGACATAGTGAGACTCTGTCTCAAAAAAAAAAAAAACAAAAAAATCTCAGCTGTAGCTAATGACTTGGACTCTTCAATAGGTAAATTATAAGGAAATAAAAGGGATGGAAATAAAAGGGATGGAATAAGTACCTCTAGATCAGTCTCAACCTGTGGGTGGCAACTCCTTTGCAACAATGAAAATACATCCTTCATATCAGATACTTACATTATCATACATAACAGTAGCAAAATTACAGCTATGCAATAGCAACAAAAATAATTTTATGATTGGGGGTCACTACAACATGAGGAACTATATTAAAGGGTCACAGCATTAGGAGGCATTAGGAAGGTTGGGAACCACTGCTGTAGATGAAAAGAGAGCTAGAAGTCATACCAAGCTTTAAAGTGGGTTGGGACAGATTAATGTACCTGAGATGATAAAAAAATAAATGAAAAGAAACATGGTTAAATGAATTGACATATTCAGTGCAAATTATTGGTTCTTAAGTCAAGAAAATGGGTCCATATAAATTTTGAAAAGCTAACTGTAAGACCTGAAACTATAAACATTCCAAGAGAAAATGTAGTGAAAGCCCTTCTGGACATTGGTCTAGGCAAGAATTTATGACTAAGACCCCAAACACAAACACAGCAACAACAACAAAATGAATGTAACTTAATTAAACTAAAACACTTCTGCACAGCCAAGGAAATAATCAACATTCCCTCACTGAATGCTTTTGATAGGCTTATCAAAGATAAAAGGACGATAAGTAGCTGGGTTCATCTCTTGTTTCTCTACCCTGTTCCATAAATCCACCTCTCCGTTTTCGTGCCAGTACTATGCTGTTTGGATCACTATAGATTTATAGTACAGCTTGAAGTCTGGTAATGTGATACCTCCTGATTTGTTTCTATTTTTGAGTAATGTGTTGGCTATTTGAGGTTTTTTACAGAATTTAACTCTTAACACATTCTGTTTACTGCAGGTCTGTCTTGTCTCTTATTACTGCTAACTATGACTTAGTGTGGGGACAGTGTTTACTGTCTACTTTTTAGTACTCAGGGCCAGCAGGGATTGTTTCCAGATGACCTTGTCCCTAGTGCCAAGCACTTTTAATCCTATGCTCTATCCTACAGTCAAGTATCTCAGGAATGGAGGGAAAATACCACACGTTCTCACTTATTAGTGGGAGCTAGTCATTGGGTATATATGTTTGTAAAGTAGCATAATGGACGTTAGGAAGTAAGACGGAGAAAGGTGAGGAATAAAAATCTGCCAGTTGGGCACGAGGTACACTCTTCTGGTGACAGGCACACTAAAAGTGCTGACTGTAGCATTGTACAATTCATTCCTAAAATCAAAAACACTGTGCACCATGGGTGGCGCCTGTGGCTCAAAGGAGTAGGGTGCTGACCCCATATGCCAGAGGTGGTGAGTTCAAACCCAGCCTCAGCAGGGCCCTCTAAATCTATTGAAATAAAACAATTAAAAAGGAACAAGGTGTAAAAATATTCAGGATTTAAGTTTTATTCAGGTTTCATTATACTGATGTTAATTAGTATTGTTCTAATAATTTACTTGGAAATGTGTAACAGCTACCATTATCTTTCTCTTATTCATGTGTTTGCCTATGTTTATAAGTATTTTCATGTAACTTTAAAGTAATCCTTTTTAAGGCTTTATTTTTTTTAGGGCTGTTTTAGGTCCACAGTCTAATACAGGAAGTTACAGAGGTTTTTTATATAACTTCCCTCCACCACATGCATAAATTCCCCATTTCCAACATTCTCCACCAGAGCGGTACATTTATAATTGAAGAAACTATACAGATCCATCATTATCACCCCAAATCCATAGTTTCCATTAGGTTTCGTTATTGGTGATGTACATTCTATGGGTTTGGACTAACGTATAATGGCATGTACCTTCCATTATAGTATCATATAGAGAATTTTCAGGGCCCATAAAATTCTCTGTGCTAGACCTGCTCATCCTTCGCCATGTACCAACCTCTGTGAATCCCTGATCTCTCTACTGTCGCCACAGTTTTGTCTTTTCCAGGATGTCATGTAGCTGGAATTAGAAAGTATGTAGCCTTCTCAGATTGATTTATTCCACTTGGTTGTGAGTATCTAAATTTCTTTCTTGCCTTTTCATGACACAATAGCTCAGGTAAGAGGAACAAGTTTTAAACCCAATTCCATATGTCTGTATCAATTTGCTTTCATAAACAATTACATGAAATGATCTCTGGCAAGAAAAATAGTTTGCCTCATAGACAATCTTTCCATCCCCAAACTACAAATAATGAAGAAATATCACAGAATCAGCTCAAATGTAATGATCTCTATATAAGGAAAAGGCCAAGGATTTTAAATGAGTATTATGATTTTTGAAAAAGGAATCCTATTCAGACCGAGATATTTTGAAATCATTAGGATGAATAAAAAAACAATAATTTAAGAAATTTAAGAAGGTGTCTCACACAGACTGAACTACAGAATTTCCAGAGTTTAAAACCTGGCTCATATTCAGGGAAAAAAAAAATCTATTTTCTCCCAGAAAATGACACTTGACTGAATCTTTTTTACTCATTCTCTGCTTTAAACTCCTACTATTCTCTCTAAGCTGGTTTCCACTGTGACAGCTGGAGAGAGAGAGTGAGAGAGAGAAAATTCATCACACTCCGGGTACTGCAGCTCACTTCATAAGCACTATAATTTAGATGAATCAAAGTGCACCTTCCCAAGCTGAAGTCATTAGACAGAGGTAGCGTGTTGTCATTTTCACATCAAGGTGTGTGGTCAGGAGAACTGGCTGTATGGGAAGAAGCTGACACTTTCTGAATTAGGGGATACTGTGCACACCAATGGAACAGGACATAACCGCTCCCCTTCCTAACACTAAGGACACCCTGAGAATTGTTCACTGAGAGTGGAAGGACAGAGACATTGATTAGAAGGGCACAGTCAAGTGCCTTGGTGGATAGGTGCCCTCAAGAACACTTTGGTTTCTGAGATTTGAGACATAAACTTTTAGGACAATCATTACAAGATGAGGGAGGAGACAAGGACTCTCGGGATTACATGTGTATTGTGATCTTAGGTTTCCCTACAAATATCACTGAAACAGACTTCAGGCTACATTCTGTAGGCATTTTGCTTCTAAGCTCCCTCAAATCTCTGGTAATAGCCATTATGGGCCATCTCCAGCTCCTAGGTCTTTTTTTTTTTTTTTTAGTAGTATGTTTATTATTACTTTTTTTCCAGCAATCTTGCAAGAGACAGAAGTGTGACATCGAATTGAGTGAGACGAGCGTGTAGGTAGATTGGCAAGGAGCCCTTCTCTTGATGCAGGCCACCGGCTTGTCAAGAAATGGCTGGTTCCACCACTGGGCTGTGTTCCTCCTAGGTCTGTGTGGTATGTTTGTACCATTAGTGCCCTGATTATTCGCCCTCTCCACATTCACACTCTCTCCATGAAAATTTACAGAGGCTTCTCACTGTCGTTTGATTGCACACAAGTGATTTTAGCCAACAATAGTGTGCTATTTCCAACTCCAGCCCTCCAGAGCACTGACTTGGCCTCAGTGTTCCTTCTACTCTCCTGCCATTGTTAAGAGAAGCACATGGACAAGGTGAATGGTGAGAGGTTCACAGAGCAGAGACCCCAGCCAACTCACAGACACGTTACCTCCCAGAGCCAATATCAGCATTGCAGAGCATTGATCAGATGGATCCTGCACAGGTACATGGTATGAATATTATTGTTGTATGCCCCTGAGAATTGGGCAGCACATCATCCTTTCTCAAGCCCACAGGCCCTAACCTACAATGCTCCTTCTGGTTGGAAGGCTCCTTCTGTGTTCCCCTTACTCCTCTCTTCTGTGAATAATGACTGCTATCCATTATATCATAATAGCTTAGATGTCACTTTTTCTGGAGTCACCTCTTTGTCCTATAAGCATGGATTAGGAGCTCTTTCTTATCCTTTAGAACTCTCTTCTTTCTTTCTTTCCTTCCTTCCCTCCCTCCTTCTTTCCTTTCTTCCTTCCTCCCTCTCTCCCCCCTCCCTCCCTCCTGCCCTCCTTTCCCTCCTTCCTCTCTCTCATTCCTTTTTTAAACATTGTCCCATTCTGTTGCCCAGGCTGCAGTGCCCTCATGTCCACCTAGCTCACAGCAACCTCAAACTTCTGGGCTCAAGCAATCATTCTTTTCTCAGCCTCCCCAAGTAGCTGGGGCTACAAGTACATACCATCACATCCGGCTAATTTTTCTACCTTTTTTTTTTTTTTAATTTTTGTAGAAATGGGGTCTCGGTATTGCACAGGCTGGTCTCAAACTCCTGGTCTCAAGCAATCCTCCTGTCTCAGCCTCTGAAAGTACTAAGATTATAGGCATGAGCCACTGCACAGGCAAATATCGTTTTTTATTTTTAATAACTTCCTTGACTTGTTTGTATCGTATCTATATAAAACAGATAGGAAGGAAGGCCATTAAGTTAGATGAACTGTGCTTAAAGGTTTAATTCACATTCAACTCTTTCATAGATTTGCTTTATTATTTTTAATTTTTATGGATACATAATAGTGGTAACTATTTGTGGAGTATGCACAACGTCTGACAATTAAGGTTGTGAACCCTTGCAGTAATGTCGACAGCACTGTAAAAACAACTCAGTAAGGTTTCCTAACCTTGGCATATTAGTATCTCAAGCCGAGTTTGTGTCAATGTATGGCAGTTTCTTTGTTGTTGTTGCATGAATTTGTATGCCGTACGATGACAGCTCTGATGGCCATGTCAGAAATAGAGTTCCAAAATTGCTCTGAAGGGTGGGCAAGGTGCTGGCATCAGTGTGTAGCTTCCCAAGGGGAGGACTTTGAAGGTGACCTTCGTAATATCCATCAGTGAGGCATGTAGCACTTTTTCTAGGATGAGTCAGTGAACTTAATCGTCAGATCTTACATTTTGTGGAATGGTTAAACCCAGCTAATTAGCAAATGCATTACCTTGCATGGTTATCATTTCTGTGGTGAATAATCTTAACATCCACTATCTTTGTGTTTTTCAAGAATATCATGCATCATCGTTTTCTATAGTCACCATGCTGTACAAATAGGTCTCTGGAAGCTGATTCTCCTTTCTATCTGAAATTATGTTTCTTTTGACCAGTACGTCTTCAACCCTCCCTCCCCTTTTGCTGTCCCAGGCTCTGGTAACCTCCATTCTGCTCTTTACTTCTATGACAATCAGATTTTAGATCCCACACCTGAGTGAGACCATGAGGTCTTTGTCTGGCTTATTTCATTACCATAATGTTCTGCTGGTGCAGCCGTGTGGTACGAATTACAGGATTTCCTCTTTTCCATCTGGTGCTTATGCCACATTTTGTTTGACCTTTCATCTACTGATGGACACGTAGGCTGATTCTATATGTTGGTATTATGAGTATCACAGTAATTAAAATAGGGTGCAGATGTCTATTTGAAATGCTGATTTCATTTCCTTTACATACATACTCGTTAGTGAGGTTGCTGGATCATATGGTAGTTCTCCTTTTAATTTTTTCCAAAATTCTCATACTGCTTTCCATAAAGGATCTGCTAATAGAAACATTTTTAAAGGGATATCCTATACAAATTTAAAATTCGTCCTAAGTGTAACTTTATGTGACAAATCTGTCAGAGTGCCTGCTTGTTTTTCCCATTTAGTCTAATTGTAACACTCTAGAGTTTGTAAGTAAAGTGGTTTTTTTTAGCTTAAAATGCCTTTATCAATTATTTATAATAGAATGACTGAAAATAGGTTGCTATGACTTGTGCAGTACTGTGGAGAGAGATCCTTTTAGGATAACAAATCAGGTTAAAATAAAAAAATCTCACCTTGTCAGAATGATGCCATGCCATTGATTAATTTGTTCCTAAATCTCTTCTCTACTTAAAGGCTGTTGACATGCAATTTTATTTTCATCAATTGCATTTCACATAAACTGTGACCCCAAATACCTATTATTTATTCATTATGACTTACTATTTTTTCCAGTTTAAATGTTACTCGTTCTAAGGGTTATTTTTACTGCCCCCGATCAAAATTGTATTCTTATGTCAAACTGCCTTGTAACACCTTCAGTTTTTCTTTTACACTATGCTTTTTAATTGGTTATTTGGTGTGTGATATTTTTTAAGAATTGTCTCCCTCACTAAATTATAAATTCTATTTAATCAAGTAATTTGTTTATAACATTTGCCCCCAGTACCTGGAAAAGTGCATTTAAATATATGTTAAATAATGAGTAAACGAAGATAGACATGATTATTCATCCCAATGGCTAAGCCTAAGGTCCTTCAGTAAAATCTAACATAGCTTGAAATAAATTGCATAATAAAGAAAATTATTTTAAAATTCTTTGTAGCTCACTATAACTTTTACTAGAGAGATTGTTTCAATTTGCCAAGAATTGCTTTTTGTTTTTATCTTCTCCACAATCTTCATTCAGCAACAACAACAAAAAATGGCATGACTTAACCCCCACTTAGTACTTGGTAAATGCTGATTTCATTCTCACCAGAACTGGTTGAGGTTGAAGATAGACATACTAAACTTTTCTAAAAATTTCTATCTTAGATAATTACTTCCAGAATTGGGGAAGATGTCATTCCACTATAGCCTCCACAAACTTACAAATTTGCCAACTCAATTGTATAACAGCTTGACCTACATATAACAATATTGAGAGTTTGCTAAGAATTTAAGAAGAAAGTCGTCATCTTCAGCCTGTTATTATTATTATTATTTTTGGACACAGTCTCATTTTATTGCCCTCAGTTGAGTTCCATGATGTCATAGCTCATGGCAACCTCAAACTCTTGGGCTCAGATGATCCTCTTGCTCAACTGTCAGTCTCCTGAGTAGCTGGGACTACAGGTGCTGGCCACAATGCCTGACTCTTTTTTTTGTTGTTGTTGTTATTAAATCATAGCTGTGTACATTAATGCAATCATGGGATACAATGTGCTGATTTCATATACAATCTGAAATATTTTCATCAAACTGGTTAACATAGTATTCATGGCATTTTCTTAGTTATTATGTTAAGACCTTTATATTCTATATTCAGTAAGTTTCACCTGTACCCTTCTAAGATGCACCATAGGTGTGGTCCCACCTATTACCCGTCTTCCACCCATCCTCCCCTGTCCTCTGCCCTCCCTTGTCCCTTTCCCCATATTCTTGTGCTATAATTGGGTTATGACCTTCATATGAAAGCTATAAATTAGTTTCATAGTAGGGCTGAGTATATTGGATACTTTTTCTTCCATTCTTGAGCTACTTTGCTAAGAAGAATATGTTCCAGCTCCACCCATGTAAACATGAAAGAGGGAAAGTCTCCATCTTTCTTTAAGGCTGCATAATATTCCATGGTGTACATATACCACAATTTATTAATCCATCTGTGGGTTGATGGGCACTTGGGCTTTTTCCATGACTTAGCAATTATGAATTGTGCTGAAATAAACATTCTGGTACAAATATCTTTTTTATAATGTTATTTTTGGTCTTCTGGATATATACCTAGTAGAGGAATTATAGGATCGAATGGAGGTATATTTTTAGATCTCTAAGTATTCTCTAAACATCTTTCCAAAAGGAATGTATTAGTTTGCATTCCCACCAGTAATGTAGAAGTGTTCCCTTTTCTCCACATCCAAGCCAACATCTCTGGTTATGGGATTTTGTGATGTGGGCTAATCTTACTGGAGTTATATGATATCTCAAAGTCATTTTGATTTGCATTTCTGTGACGATTAAGGATGATGAGCATTTTTTCATGTGTCTGTAGGCCATGTGCCTGTCTTCTTCAGAGAAGTTTCTCTCCAAGTCCCTTGCCCACCCTGAGATGGGATCACTTGTTCTTTTCTTGCTAATATGTTTGAGTTCTCTGTGGATTCTAGTTATTAAACCTTTATCGGAGGCATAGCCTGCACATATCTTATCCCATTCTGAGGGCTGTCTGCTTGCTTTACTTACTGTGTTCTTGGCTGTGCAGAAGCTTTTTAATTTGATCAGGTCCTAGTAGTGTATTTTTGATGCTGCTTCAATTGCCCAGGGAGCCCTCCTCATAAAATATTTTCCCAGGCCGATTCCTTCAAGAGTTTTCCCTGCACTTTCTTCTAGTATTTTTGTAGTTTCATGTCTTAAGTTTAAATCTTTAATCCAGTGAGAGTCTATCTTAGTTAATCGTGAAAGGTGTGTGTCCAGTTTCAGTCTTCTGCAGGTTGCCAGCCAGTTCAACCAGCACCATTTGTTAAACAGTGAATCTCCCCACTGAATGTTTTTAATTGGCTTGTCAAAGATCAAATAGCGGTAAGTAGCTGGGTTCATCTCTTTGTTCTCTAGTCTGTTCCATACATCTACTTCTCTGTTTTTGTGCCAGTACCATGCTGGTTTGATCTCTATCGATTTATAGTATCTTCTGAGGTTTGGTAGAATTGTGACATGAAGCCATCTACTTTAAATATCTCAAAAAAATAATACTTCGTTTTATATGGAATCAGAAAAAACCTCGAATAGCAAAGACATCACTCAGAAATAAAAACAAAGCAGGAGGAATCACACT
>CAUYRH010007732.1:0-22403 GCA_963574655.1 Perodicticus potto
GACAGTAAGGCTAGTTCCTTATGTTGACCAGCTTATTATAGTCCCTTGGGTGGTCTACTATAATTACCTATTTTTTTTTTTTTCTCACTATGTCACCCTTGGTAGAGTGCCATGGCATCACAGCTCACAGCAACCTCAAACACTTGGGCTTAAGCAATTCTCTTGCCTCAGCCTCCCAAGTAGCTGGGACTACAGGCGCCCACCACAACACCCAGCTATTTTTTTGTTGTTGTTGCAGTTGTCATTGTTTAGCTGTCCCGGGCCAGGTTCGAACCCACCACCCTTGGTGCGCATGACTGGTGCCATAACCACCATGCTACAGGCACCAAACCTATATTTAAAAATACTTCTAATTTTTTTTTCTTTTTATTTCTTTCTTTCATTTTTTTTTTTTTTTTTTTTTTTTTACAGTCACCTGCCACAATGCCCAGCCATTTGTTGTTGTTGTTGCAGTTTGGCTGGGCCAGGCTGGGCTTGAACCTGCCACCCTCAGTATATGGGGCTGGTGCCCTACTCACTGAGCCACAGGTGCCACCCTATTTTTAATTTTTTTATACAGACTGGACATGGTTGTTTTTATATTTTCTGTCCATTAATTCCAGTGCCTTTAGACTTAAGTGTCTGTTCCTACTTATGGTACTTTGTTCCCTTATGTATTTTACAATATTTTTATTGTAGGTTGCCCATTTTTCTTGGAAAGTCATCTGTGAGGCTTGCATTGTAGAAATCCATTCCATCCTTATCTTTGTTCTTGTGTTATTTAATATGTCTTTTAAGATTTTTTTTTCTTTCTTTTTTTTTGGAGATAAGATCTGCCTTCTGTTGCCCGGGCTAAGGTGCAGTCATTATAGCTCACTGCAACCTCAAGCTCCTGGGCTCAGGTGATTTTCCTGCTTTAGCCTCCAGAGTAGCTGGGCCTACAGACATGCACCACTGTGCCCTGCAAATTTTTCTATTTTTGTAGAGATGGGGTCTTGCTTTTGCTAAGGCTGGTCTTGAACTCCTGGCCTCAGTCTTCCAGCCTTGGCCTCCCAGAGTGTTAGGATTATAGGCATGAACCACTGTGCCTGGCCAAAATTTTCTCTTTATCATTGGTTTTGAGCAATTTGATTATGATAGGCCTTGATGTAATTTTCTTCATGTTTCTTGTGCTTTGAGTGTATTGAGCTTTATACATTTATAGTTTTTATCACATTTCAAAAATGTTCAGTTTTTAATCTTTCAAATATTTATCTGTCCACCCATCACCCTTCCGAAACTCTTAATTTCACCTTTACTAGGTTTCTTAAAATTGTCTCATATCCAGCTGATCCTCTGTTAATGATTTTTGTTTGTCTGTGTTTCATCTTGAGTAGTTTCTATTGCTGTGTCTTCAATTTACAAATCTTCTTTTCTGCGGTATTTAATCTGCCATTAATCCTATTCAGAGTATTTTTCATTGTATGCATTGTAGTTTCATTTCTAGAAGTACATTTTCCATATGTATTTGAACATACAGAATAGTTATAACTGGTTTAATGTCCTTTTATGTCAGTTTTGGGTTGGGTTTAATTGATTATTCTTTTTGCATCTATGTATGCCTGGTCGCCCCTCAGGTGTTTGGTATAATATTGAGTTTCGTATGTTTTTAACTACCTGAGTCTGAGGAAAGACAAAAAGAAAGGATTAGAAAGAACAGTGCCTAGTGTTCACATAGTGCCTAGAATAGTGCCTGTTCTCACCAGACTGAAAAAAATTAATAATTCATGGAGTATTGAGAAGAGTACTCAGGAAGGTCTTGCCTCAGTAGAGGAGAATAATTAGCTCCAGACTGCACATTGCTCCATATAAATTACCCTAAAAGTCAAAAGTGATACCTGAAAGGATCAGAATATTTCCAATTAACTTCATCCCAAAACAAAGCTCAAGATTTATAGGAATGAAAAATACCCAAACAAAACAAGGTAAAATTCATTGTGTATCTACATTTGATCTGTGTTTCTTCTACGTAAGGCTGAACATTTTTTGTGTGTTGATAAGCCATTTGTATTTCTTTTTTTGTGTATATGGACAATATGTTCCTGTCCTTTACCCATTTCTTTTTTGGGTTGTGAATCTTCTTTGTTAGGTATCTGGCTAATACAGTTGAAGAAGATGAAGAAGAATCCAAGTATGAAATTTTTCCATGGGCCTTAGGGAAAAACTGGAGAAAATTGTTCCCTAATTTTCTAAAGTTAAGGGACCAGCTCTGGGATAGAATTGACTATAGGGCAATTGTAAGCAGGCGATGCTGTGAAGAGGTAAGGATTTTAAAATACTTTATATATGTAGACTTTGTTTTCTGTTTATCTGATTTTTC
Organism: Perodicticus potto; assembly: GCA_963574655.1. Classification (NCBI taxonomy): domain Eukaryota; kingdom Metazoa; phylum Chordata; class Mammalia; order Primates; family Lorisidae; genus Perodicticus; species Perodicticus potto. Next base: position 2,339 of record CAUYRH010007732.1, read on the forward strand.
TTGTTTTTTAATATGCTTCTAATGTTTGGGGGGTGGTTGTATATGTAAGAATAGACCATTAACTTTGGTCATTATTAAGAATATAGTTTGTGTATTACAGTGTTGCAGTTTTAATTTTGTATTATCATAATTAAAAGTTGTCATTTCTGTTTTTTAAACAGCTTACTTCTTAGTAAACTATTTTTATTTTAGATTGTTTTTTCTGTCTAAAAGATGACCAATGGGGGTGGTACCTGTGGCTCATTGAGTACGGCGCCCGCCCCATATACTGAAGGTGGCGGGTTCAAACCCGGCCCTGGCCAAACTGCAAAATAACCCAGAAAAATAGCCGGGCGGGGCCGGGCGCTGTAGTCCCAGCTACTCAGGAGGCTGAGGCAAGAGAATAGCCTAAGCCCAAGAGCTGGAGGTTGCTGTGAGCTGTGTGACGCCACGACACTCTACCGAGGGTGACAAAGTGAGACTCTGTCTCTATAAGTAAATAAATAAATAAATAAATAATAACCAACGTATTAGGAAAGGGTGATAGGAATATACCAAAATATCTTATTAAGGATGGTAATTGCAGTGGAGTTGAATAATAATTTCCACTAAGTGAAATATCTGAGATGTCGACTTCCCAAAATTGAAATACCACCAACAGTATGATAAATAATTTAAATAAATTAATTTTCTTTTTTTAAAACCGGACGTCTTTTCACATAGACTGTAGTTTTCTTGATGCTGAATTTTAGTAAGATAAACTAGCAGGACACTAAAATTTTAATAATCAGTTATTTTTCAAATGTTCTGGGTTTTAGTAAAGTTAGTATTTCAAACCAGAGAAAAATACTGGAGTATAAAATTAACTGAAAAGCAGAGGTCACTATAAACTTTAGAAGTGGTTAAGAAAAATTTGATAAATGTGGGCTAAATAATGCCATAATTAAATAAAATTATATCCAGTTAAATGACTACAGGTCAAAAGAGCCAATTAATGGATTAATGTCAGTCTTGAGGGAAGACTCTAGCAATGTGTCTCAGAATTCTGCCCCAAACTAACCTTCTTAACTATGTTTATTAATGAAATGAAGACATAGTAAATAATTCATATATGTAGATTAAATTAGGAGGACTGTTAACTGTTGGAGGAAATCCAAAGGTCCAGGAATAAATTAGACAGTACAGCAGGACAAGTCTTTACAAGATTAAATTCAATAGAAAAAGAAGAAAGGTTAGGTGTATAAGACCTCCCCAAATTAATGGATCCTCATTATTTAAACTGGACTGATTCCAATTACAAGCCATTGAAAGAGTTCTATAATGTTGTTATCCTTTGGCACTACTTCCCCAGGTCAGGTGTGGATAATTTGCACACTTGTTGCTGTCCTTGAAAGTGATAGCCAACCCTATCTGAGCACCCTGATTTTTTTCAAAGTAAATGCTTCAGGTTGTTTGAGACATTCAGCTAAGAGCATAGAGAGGGTGCCAGAAACAAGAAACCATAACTGATAGAAGATTACCTCATGGCAGACCGCCTATCTATGTGTACCTACTTTCAAGCTACAAATATTAGCAATTTTAACTGCAACAATGTTAGCATACACTTTTGGAGCTGGGAATTACCTCAGTTGCTGGCACCACACTGTAAAAGAGCCAAAGAGAAGAATGAAGCTTTATAGTGTACATATAAAAGACTAAAAAGTTTTAGACCACTATAAACCTAGTTGTGTAATGGGACTTACAGAAAAGTTTAGACTTAGGCTGCAAAAGGAGAGATGATCATCAGATTATACCTAAAATGTTGCATTTGGTTCTGCACACTATACTTAAGAAGAATGTCGATGAACAACTATATCCAGAGGAAAACTCTGGGAAGCCGAGGCGGGCAGATCACCTGAGCTCTTAAGTTTGAGACCAGCCTAAGCTACAGTGGAAACCCATCTCTAAAAATAGCCCAGTGTTGTAGTGGGCGCCTATAGTCCCAGCTGCTTGAGAGGCTGAGGCAAGAGAATCGCTTGAGCCCAAGACTCTGAGGTTGCTGTGAGCTGTGATGCCATGACACTCTTCCAGGGGTGCCAAAGTGAGACTTAGTCTCAAAAAAAAAAAAAAAAGAAGAATATAGAATTGTTCTAAGATTTCATCAATAAAAATTAAAACTTTATCCCCTAGTTACCACTACATTTCTCTGCCCTGCCTCTTATAGCTAAACTCCTAAACAGGTGTCTCCACTTCCTTATCCTCCATTCTCCTTGAACTTGTTATACAAGGTCTTTCCTCCATCATTCAATAAAAACTTGTCAAGGTACCAAATATCTATATTGCCAAATCCAAAGGTTAGTTCTTAGTCCTCAACTTCCTAAATTTAACAGCAACATTTATCACAGTCCCTCATTTCTTCCTAAAACACTCTCTTTACTTGGTTTCCAAGATACCAGGTTTCTTTTCAGCCCATTGCTAGTTCCTTTTCACCTTACCAACTTCATTAGCATGCCCTGTGGCTTAGTCATAGAACCTCTTGTCTTCTCTTTTGACCTTAGCTCACTAGGTGATCTCATTCACTGTCAAGGCTTTAACACAACTAATAGATCTCTCTCTAATATGCAGACCACAATTCCAGGTCTGCATAGCAAATTGCCTGTTGATATTTTAATATCTAATTGATACCTCAGCCTTCCCCTTGAGGTAGGGTATGTTTGCATGAAGGTTGAGGTAGTTCTAAAATTGAACTCCTCATTACCCTATGCAAACATCCAAACCTGCTTCTCTTGCAGTCTTCTACATACTAATAAACAGCAACTTCATCCTTTTAGTTGCTCAAGCCCCAAAACTGTTCTTCTCCTTGGCTCTTCTTTTTTCTCCCATCCATACCTTGAAAAACTATCCAGCATTTTACCATTTGTCACTGCCTCCACCACTAACACCCTATTTTGTTATCTCATACCTCAGTTATTGCCATAAGCTTCCAAATAGTCTTTCCTATAATTTTTCTCCCCTATAATCTACTCTTTATACAATAGAGTACTTTTTTTTTTTTTAACGTCAAACCATGGCTTCTCTACTCAGAAGCCTCCAATGACTTCCCATTTCACACAGCGTAAAAGGCAAAGTCCTTATGATGGTCAGACATGATCTACCAACTCTCCTCCCTTATGCCTTTGACTTCATCTTCTAGCCTTGCTCATCTATTCTGGCTGCACTGGTCTCCTCACTGTTACACAAACATAACAGGCACACTTGTAGCTCAGGATCTTTGTACTTGCCATTCGCATGACCTGGAATGCTCTTCCCTAAGATAATAATATCTTCACTTCCTAACTAATATCTTCACTTCCATTCAGCATTCTGCTTAAATGTCACCTCAGAGAGACCTTTTCTTATCCTATATAAAGTAGTATCTCCCTCCATGGGATAGAATTGAAGGGTCCAGAAGTAAACCCCTCCAATTAGGTTCAATTGAATTTTGGGTGCCAAGAAGATTCAATGGGGAAAGAACAGTTGGTGCTGGGATAACTACACATGGACATGGAAAAGAATGAAGTTGGCCCCCACTAATTTATACCATATATAAAAATTAACTCACAATGGATCAAAAGGCCTAAGTTTAAGAGTTAAAATCATAAAAATCTTATATGAAATCATGGGGGTAAATGTATGACCTCCAATTAGTTTTCTTAGATATGGTACCAAACGTAAAAGCAGCAAAAGAAAATACATTTTGACATCATCAAAAGTAAAATCTTCTGTCCTTCAAAAAAAAAACGCCAAGTGAAGATGACAATACAAAAAAGGGGAGAAAACTTTTTGCAAGTCATCTGTTTGATAAGAAACTGTATCTAGAAAGAGATTTTACAACTTAATAGTAAAATGACAACCCAATTCAAAGATGGGCAAAGGATACAAATAGACATTTCTCCAAAGAAGATATACAAGTGGCCAGAAAGCACATGAAAAGCTGTTCAACATCATTAGCTATCAGAGAAATGCAAATCAAAAGCACAATCAGATTATCACTTCATACCTATTATGATGTTTATAAACAGTAATAACAAAGATTGGCAATATCAGAAACCTCATACACTTCTGGTGAGAATGTAAAATAGTGTAGTTGCTTTGGATAACAGTCTGGCAATTCCTCAAAAGGCTAAACACAGACTTACCACATGACCTAGCAATTCTAACTATATATCCAAGAGAAATGAAAACTATGTCCAGGCTCCATGACCATAGCACAGTGGTTACGGTGCCGGCCACATACACAGTGGGTGGCGGGTTCAAAAAGCCGAGAGCTGTGGTGGGTACCTGTAGTCCCAGCTACTTGGGACCCTGAGGCAAGAGAATCACTTAAGCCCAAGAGTTTGAGGTTGCTGTGAGCTGTGACGACGCCATAGCACTCTACCGAGAGTGACGTAGTGAGACTCTCAAGGAAAATAAAAGAAAACTATGTCCACACAAAAACTTGCACACAGTGTATATTAGCAGCATTATCCCTAATAGCCAAAAGTGAAAACAATGCAAATGTCCATCACTTGATGAATGGTTAAAAAAATGGCATATACATAGAATGAAATACTATTTGGCGATTGAAAGGAAAGAAATACAAGCTACAACATGAGTGAACTTTGAAAATATTATGCTAAGGGAAAGAAGCCAACCACAAAGGACTACTTATTGTATGATTCCATTTATGTAAAGTATCTAGAATAGACAAATTGAAAGGGAAAGTAGAAGTTACCAGGGGCTGAGGGAAAGGAGGAATGGAGATGTGATTGCTTTATCTATTGGGTGATAAAAATGTTTAAAATTGACTGTGGGTGATGATTGTATAGTGGAATATACTGAATGTCAGTCATTGAATTGTACATTTTAAATGGGTGAATTGTATGGAGTTTAAATTATATCTCAATAAAATTTTTAAAAGTAGTATCTCTTGCTATTACTCTGTATTCGTTTTCTCAGTTCCAATTTTCTATGTATCACTCAGTCACCATATAATATACTGTTTTTTACTTATTTATCTTGCTAATTTCTATTTCTTCCCACTAAAATATAAATTCCAAAAGGGCAGGGTCTTTTTTTTTTTTTTTTTTTTAGAGACAGAGTCTCACTATGTTGCCCTTAGTAGAGTGCTGTGGCATCACAGCTCACAGCAACCTCCAGCTCTTGGGCTTAGGTGGTTCTCTTGCCTCAGCCTCCCGAGTAGCTGGGACTACAGGTGCCCACCACAACACCCAGCTATTTTTTCGTTGCAGTTTGGCTGGGGCCAGGTTCAAACCTGCCACCCTTGTTATATGGGGCTAGCGCCCTACTCACTGAGCCACAGGCGCCGCCTAAGGACAGGGTCTTGATTTTGTTCTAATTGTTTATCCAGTGCTTAGAACAGTGCCTGGCACATAGTAGATACTCAGTAAATATTTGCTTACTGATAGAATGAATGGAACTTAAAGTTTCTGATTCTTTCTTCATACCTTTTAAACTATAAAATAGATAAACAATAAACTATAAAATAACTCTTCACTGAGCTTTCATTGCATTGTCCACTGTTTATTCCTTATAACCATCACAGTGGGTGTGAAGGTTTATTTTAAAGAAGTACTATATCATCCCTGCCCTAATGTTTGTTGAGTAGCAACACTTGATGTTAGAAATTTCAGCATTCTATGCATTTGTTATTGAAAGGCCAGTACTGTATGCCACCAAATAAAATGTTTCTTTAGTTCCAAATCCTAAAATAAACTCAGGATAGTAGCTGTAAACTGGCTTACAATAATAATACTTTACCTTTGCAGAGTGCTTTACAAATTGCAAATATTTTCCTTTAAGTTAGCACACAAATAACCTGTGAGAACAGTGGTATTCCCATTTTGTAGCTGATGAAACTGAAAACAAAGGTTAGTATTTATTTAAGATCATATAAGTAAGTGGCAGAGCCAGAACTGACTTCACATTTAGTTACTTCCCAGTGTTCTGTTTTCTCTGTGACATCTGGCCTCCATATGAATTCCTTATATTGGTTAATGTAGAAAACGCATTTATGCTATGTTGGTCTTAGGAATTAATAACAAGTATTCTTTCCATTTCACAAATGAAAAAACTGTGGCTTAGAAAGACTGTGACTCATCCATGGCCATAAAGTTAATAAGAGGCAGAGCCAGCTATACTTAAACTCAGCATTCTTTGCATTTTACACCATTGTTAAAAGAAATAACATATGCTGCCCTCAGATAATAATGAGTTTCACAATTTCTCTTTTTTTCTTTTAACCTTGACTGCAAAGAACCTAAAAGCCATATATTACCCTTAACCACATGAACTCTATTGAATTTTATTCCTGTTGTGTCTGCTTTAGTCCAGTTTTCCCTTTTGGGTCCCAGTTCAGTGACTTTCCTTTTTCTAAAAAAACTAGTCAAGTGCAGTAGTGAGAAGGGGGAAAGAATAGAAAAAGTTTAATCTGTTAACTGTAATAATCAATTGAGAAAATTCAGCACCTTTAGATCAGCATGATGACTTTTTTTTACTTTTTTTGTCAGTTGCCTTTTTTGAAAAGAGATGGGGTAAGAGTAAATTGAAAAATATATGTAGGGCTTCTCCAGAAAAGACTAAGACTGTTTCCTACTTACCATGACCTTATTATCTTCTTATAATAAGATTACTTTCTTGGACTTTGGAGGAGGAGATGGGATTTATTTACATTAGTGATGGCCTAATTTCAAGTCTGGTTCACAGATTAGTGGATGCCTGTCTAATGAGAGACGTAGACTAACTGCAGCCCCTTTGGTGCATCTTGGAGGGTAGCAATTGAATCAAGAGGAAGTTTTTTTCTATTCCAATTGTGTACTTTGAGATACCACAATGTCATCATAGCTGAGTTCTCTGTTAGTTGCTACTTGATTCCAGGTTCAGAACTGAGAAAGTAGTGTTGTAATATAAGTAGTATGTTTGGACAGAATAATCCAGTGAATAATCCAGTATAATCCAGAATACATTCAGTGTTGTAATATAAGTAGTATGTTTGGACAGAATAATCCAGTGACAGCATGTGAAAGAGACCCAATGTAGGGAATGTCTGGAAATTGCTAAACTTGCTATAGCTACAGCTGAGGAAGTGAGGGTGTGAACAATACAGTAGTGATGAAGAGAATGAAATCAATGTTAGAAATCTCATAAAATCAAATCTCTCCCTCTACCAGGAGCTTTGGTGTTTTCTGTATTCTTTTCTGTAAATCAATTCTGTCTTACCACGGAGGGGTGGGGGGGGGGGAATAATGTAATGAAGAATAATAAAATACATATATTTGAAAGTGCAAAAAAAAAAAAAGAATTATCTTAACTGTATGATAATGCAAGAAAATTCACAATAGCTATTGTATGCCAAACTTGCAATTATACCAAAATATTAAGAATCATTTTTTCTAAATGTTGAGATTCTTCAGTGAGCTACATAATTTTATCACAGAAAAATAGCCAAGTAAATTAAATTAAAGTAATAATAAATGAAAAGCTAAAAGTTGGGTAATGTAAAAAAAATGCTTTTCTAAACTATTTAAAATTTGTGTAGAAGTATTTTCAATAAAATTATTTTTCCTTATTTAATAAATCTCAAGTCATTAATAAATAAGATACAATGTTTTATTATTTTCATTAGAAATACATAAATTTTTGATGAAAAGTTTAAATTTCTTGCTTTGTTATTTTCACAGTTCAAAGTTGCAATAATTTATAAATGTCTAGACTTGGACTAAATGTAAATTAAGTAACTTTCTCATTTCTATCATTTCCTCAATTGTTAATGAAGTTCAAAGAGGCTATGAAAATCAATAAAGTAGGGCAGCGCCTGTGGCTCAGTGAATAGGGCACCGGCCCAATATACCGAGGGTGCCAGGTTCAATCCCAGCCCCAGCCAAACTGCAACAACAAAAATAAATAAATAAATAAATAAATAAATAAATAAAAATAGCTGGGCATCGTGGCAGGTGCACGTAGTCCCAGCTACTTAGGGGGCTAAGACAAGAGAATCGCCTAAACCCAAGAGCTGGAGGTTGCTGTGAGGTGTGACACCACAGCACTCTACCAAGGGCAGTAAGTGAGACTCTGTCTCTAAAAAAAAACAAAAAAAATCAACAAAGTATGCATTGCTCAAATATAAGTGCACTCTTATAGTTTTTCCTTTGTTTGCATTTAGTCTTTATCAATATCCATATAAATTATAATACATTAAACAATCATTACAATTGATGAATTATGGATACAAACATTATCCTAATATATTGACATTAAGCTCATGAAATTCTGAATTTCTATTCAGAACAAACTTAATTTTAGCATTTTTCTACTAGTGAAACAATGTCTCATAATTAGTGAGAAAATTCCCCATCTTTTCTTTTTTCTTTTTATACAAAAAGTAAATGTAAAATAATAAATACTAATATATGTTATTTAAATGTTAGGTATAGAGTCCTAATTACATGCATATTAATATTATGAAAAATAACCTCAATGATTTATGCACAATTATTAGTCCTGTATGATCTTCATCAGTCTGTCTTAACTTTGACTCTTCTGGATGTATAATCCAGAAAATGAAAGCAATGATAAGTATTTGAGAATTGTGTGTGCAGTTGAGTAAAGACACAGAATAAATCCAAATAGGGCCACTTAATAAACTTTATTAGTTAGGTCACTAAATAAAAAGCATGACATTCTAATATGTACAATCAAATTTCTATTCAGAACTTACGACCAAAACAGCTGGGGAAGAAAAGTAGAATTATCATCAAATTATCTTTTTCCAACCAAATTTATTTTCAGCATAAAAATGTTAATTCCTTGAACCACTTTTATTTAATACTTTGCTAAGAACTATTGGTGTATTGTTTGATTTGATCATGACAACAATGCAATTTAGAAGCTATACATGTACACATAACCACATACACTCATGTCCTTTGTCAAAAAATAAGACAACTCTAGAGAGCCGTGATGAATTTAAGAAGGTACACCCTGACTGTTATAATGTGAGAACTATACATTTTATCATCAATTCTACTTTTCTTATTTACATAGCCCTCTAATTTTACTTATTCATCTATTCATTTATTCAGCAATTAGCTCATTTATTCAACAGCATTTGTTACATGCCAGACACTCTTCTATGAACACACAAATTAAAAGGATGTAGATTGGACACGATGGCTCTTGTCCCTACTCCCAGTGACTTGGTAGGATTGCTACAGACCAGGAGTTCAAGACCAGCCTGGGCAACATGGCAAGACCCCAACTATTAAAAAAAAAGAAAAAAATAGCCCAGTGTAGTGGCACATGTCTTAGCTACTACAGAGTCTGATCCCAGGAGTTAAAGGCTGCAATGAGCTATAATCCGGCCAGAAAGGTATAACCTCAGAATCAGAATGAAGCGGAAAGAAACCTAAAAAAAACAATAATTAAGAGGCTGGTCAAGAGTAAATTACAGAGAAAAGAACAATCAAGTCTATCTGAAGAGTGTTAAGGATGGCTTATCATGCTAATAGCTAAATAATTGAAAAAGGAGGATTCCAAGCAAACAGCAATATGAAAGAACACACGCGCGTGCACACACACACACACACACACACGGACACATTGTGATATTGAGAGAAGGTGGGGAAAGGGAAGAGTAAACTTAGTGAAAGTCAAGGTTCATAGACCAAGGCAGGTATTGATGGGCCTTGTACACTAACTGTGCTTTTTGTCTCCATGTAGGTGTTCAAGGTACAAAAAATATATAAATATTTATTTAATATTGGTATTTATAAACTTGTCTATCTGATAATTCTAAACTATAACAAACACATAGAAGGGCAACTTGGTAATATATATTCAAATTGAAAAGGTTGATAACTTATAACCAAGCAATTTCACTTATAGGTAAATATACAATAGAAACTAATGAGTTGAAAAAAGCAATATCCGTACATGCTAACTGCAGCATCTTTTGTATTAGTAACAGTTGAAATGATCTATTGGGAAGTGAATGATAAATACAACATATGGTATAAAATGGATTGCTGTATGGAGAAACAAATGGACTACAAGGAGATTATTTTAATCATTTTTAAAAGAATTTCACAATGTTCAACAGCCATTTAATAATTCAAGCACTTAGCAAACTGAGTAGATAAGAATTTGCTAAATTTTTTGAACACTATGCACAAAATATTAAGGTGAATGTTTTACTTAATGATGACTATTTTGTTTCCTTATTTTGGGAGGAAAATAAAGACAACCACTGCCTCAATTACTCTTAAGCATAGTGTTAGAGATTTAGGCCAATGCTCTTGTAGGGAAAGAAAAGAAAATCAAAAGTGTATGAATTAGAAAGAAGATTAAAAAATCTCATTATTTGCTCATGATATATTAGCTAGCTAAAAATATCAATAGAATCAACACATAAATTAATACAACTAATTAAAAAATTCAGCACAATTTCAGGACACTATCAAATAACAAAAATGTGTAACATTTTCTTATACTAGCTATAAACAATAATAAAATATATAATAATAATATATTCACAACATAAAAGAAGTCTATCAAGTGTCTAGTCATTAACATCATTGAGATGATATTGCATAAGACTTCTGTGGGAAAAACTTTAAAATTCTAATAAAGGATAGAAAGATAATCTGAGCAAATGGAGAGAGATGCTTAGATCTAGAATGGCACAAATATCAATTCTGTACCAATAAGCTTGTCTGATACAATTTCAAGAGCCAAAAAATTATTCAGAAATATGGGTGATTAAAAGTTTGTATATATATCAACAAGTATTTTAAAGAAGATGAAGTCTGTTCTGTCAGACATTAATGTTTAGTGCTGTACAAGGCTGAATATAGCAATTGGCAGTATAGTGGTTGGTTTATGACTATTCTGAGTTGACTTTGACTATTGTGAATACAATTACTCCTGCATGATACATTAATAAGGCAATTCAATAATTCTGTTTCTTGCACATCGTTTGTTAGATTTATTCCTAAGTATTTTATGTTTGCTATTGCAAATGAATGCTTAGGTAAATTTTATCTTTGAATTGTTTAGAAATTGCTAGAATATATAGTATATTGATTTTTGTATGATTTTTATATCTAGAAATCTTGCTCCATTGTAATACTTAAATCTAAACATTTGCTTGTATTTCTATGTAGATAATTCTATTGCCTATGAAAAATTATAGACTTGGGGGAGGGTTGTATTTACTCCTTTTTCTTACTTTAGAAAGTTCTGGCTAGGACCTCTAGTTCAACATTGTATAGAAATAGTGATGACTAGCATTTTTGTCTCATCCCTGATTTCAGGAGAAAGATACCAATATTTTCCCATTAAATGTGGTGGTCTCTAATGGGTGTGTTGTAAATACTCTTTTTTTAAATTCCAATTAATATGAGGGTACAAATGATTAGGTTCCATTATTAGTGTTTCTAAGGTAAAGTTCAAATTGTAGTTGAGTGCTTTGAGCCCTTCAACCTGGGGACATTCTGGATACCCTCATGGTGTGTCCATCAAGTGAGAGTTTGGCAATGCCCCTCCCTCCTCTTCTCTCCCCTCTCCCCCTCCCCCTCACCCATAAATACTCTTGATAAGAGAATACTGACTGATCATTCAATTTTTTTGCATTTTTTAATCATACAATTTTACCATTATTTTCTTAATTTCACAAACTACATTAATCAATCTTTGAATGTTGCAATATTTAATCCCTATAAGCTTCATATATAAAATCTGTGTTATTATTTTGACATACATGTTAGTATATACATACTTTGGCCCCGTGAGTCACTATGTGGCTTGAATGATTAAATGTTGTTTCCTCCCGTGACCCTTTGTTCTGCTCTTCATACCTTCTTGAATTCCCCTGTTTCTGTTTGCACCATTTTTTTTTTTTTTTTTTTTTCAGTTTGAAGAATTACTCTTAATGTTGCTTTGGTCTTGACTGATAGTGAAAAATCCAGAGAATTTTTTTGGGGGGAGGTGCAGAGTGGAAACTTGCATTTGGGGATATTTCTTGTTTGTTTTCATTATTCAATGATGTTATCCCTTTACACTTAATTTTAGAGTGGTAATTTATGTTTCTTCCCCACATTAAAGATACTATTCCATCATCTTACAGTTTTCATTGTTCTGTTTAGAGGTTAGCTTCAAACTTACCAATGATCTTTTTCAAGTAAATTTCCTTTTGCTTTCTGTATACAGATCTTAGTTCTCTGTTGAATTTTGACTTAAAAGAGTTATTAAAGTAGTTATTTTGAATTTTAGTTGATGATTTATAATACTCCAGTATCACTTTTACGTCGATGTCTATTATTTGTTTTATTTCTTCTCTCCATCCTTTTGCTTGGCATGCCTTTAAATTTTATTGAATGTTGGACATTCTATTAGAGAAATCATAGCATTTCTGGTGAGTCAAGGCAGTGCCCAGGGCTTAGTGGGTGGGGTGCTGGCCACCTACACCAAGGCTGGCAGGTTCGAACCTGGCCAGGGCCAGCTAAAACAACAATGACAACTGCAACAAAAAAAATAGCTGGGTGTTGTGGTTGGCGCTAGTAGTCCCAGCTACTTGGGAGGCTGAGGCATAAGAATCACTTAAGCTTAAGAGTTTGAGATTACCATGAGCTGTGACGCCGTGGCACTCTACCAAGGGCAACGTAGTAAGTCTCTGGATGGAAGGAAGGAAGGGAGGGAGGGAGGGAGGGGAAAATCATAGCATTTCTGAATACTGCTATCTTCATATAGGGAAGATTTCACCCTTCCTATCTTTTAGCAGACAGCAGGTGACAGTAGATGACCCCAATCAGATCACTGAATAAGCTGCCATGAGTAGGATATATTATGAGTGGGAATAAGATGTCATGACAGCTTCTCTTTCTTCACAGGTCTTGAAATCTAATTACCATCTACCCAGAACTGTAAGAATTCAACAAGCTATGCTTTCTCCATGTTACATCTGTTTGTTGTCTTAAACTTTTTTACAAGCAAAATCTTGAGAAAAAGAAACATTTATTCACACAATAACTAAAGAGTATTAGTCTCACTGCTATTTACCTTCTTCTGTTCTGGGGATCTTGCCTTGAAATTATGGCTATTTTCAAGTCCCTGAATTACATTTCTTTCCTCTCACCATTGTGAGGTTGCTGAAAGCGCTACTGCTCTTTCAGCCTTTGAGCTGCTCCCTCTGTTCAGTGGCGTGGCTTTTTTGACCCAACCTAACAGTAGGCAAATGCTTGTAAGAAGAACCTAGTACATAAAGTTTTGGGCTCACCTGGATGAGTTTTTCTCTTCCTTTTTCTCTCTCTAGCATTTTTCCTCTCCATTTCTGGCTACTTGGAAGCTCTATGAAGTCTTGAAACAGAATTTTCTTTTTTTAATCAGGGTTTCTCAGTTGTTCTTTGTGTCAGCTCTGGTCTGGTGCAAGTTCTGTCATCATGCCCAGAAATTGAAGTACTTTCTGATTTTTAAATTTGGCTTTACTTTTAACTATATTGCATTATCTAGCAAAAGTCAGTCAATATTATATTTAGTTGATGAAAAATAGTAAATATCCTTCACTTAGGTGTTATAAAGTTTTAACAGAACAGAATGCAATAATTTTTGCTTCTTGATGGGGCCTTGTTTGTTGTTTCAGAGACATTTTACAAATAATGGAGACTTTATTAGGACAACTGTGCATAATTATGAAACGCATAATTCAATTGACTCTTTCTTCAGTTGACAGTCTCTCCTTTCATGGATCCTAAGCTTATGACACCTGTGTCCATCTATTGGAAATTCCAAGCTCAGGGCCTATCTTTTTACATCACAGAAAAGAAAACTGGAATATTTGAATTAGCTCTTGCCTTTTCATCCGGTATTTGCATTGGAATTTTTTTTTAGAAATACCAGTTGTTTTTGAAGTAGCAATTCATTTTAAAGAACAAGAGAACTGCAATGAGAAGACAAATGAAAATGATGTTGTGAAACAAAGTAAAAGAGGTAATGGAAACTGTATGGTAGGAAGTTCCCATCTGGGAGTCCTTGACTAATGTGGTTGCCTTAGTTTTGCTTCATCTGGGGCTTCTGTTTATGAATGAAAGATTGAAGTTTTCACATTCCCTCAGACTTTGATTTGAGAAAAACTATCTCAGGAATAAAGTTTGAAGCCTGACTGAGTTTCCACACGTTATGATTATACAGAACTTTTCTTTCACTTCGACACGTGAAATTTTAACAACATCTGTCTTATATAGGTGCCTCAGTATACTACTCATTTTGAAAGCCAGTTGCCCTCTTTCTTCATTTTGTGCTTTCTTATAGTTCTTAATGTGACTAATGACAGTGTCACAAACCTGGCCTGTTTTTTTAAAGCAGCAGCTACCTTTTAGCTGTTACACGTGGCTATGCATAATCTGATGATGTAGACAGGATGTTAAAAGTAATTTAATCTAAATCCACTAATGTCTCCCCTTGGGTATTGTGCATTTCAGTTATGGTCATATGAAATCTGTCAACACAAGGGTTCTAATTAATAGACATCTGAAGATCTTAAGTGAAATAAAAGAGCTCTATTGCATATCTATTTCATTATCTAAGTGAAACCACAATGATAAAACCAGAGTACAAAAAGTGCATCGTATTCCTGGAACGTCACCACAAATCAAAATGATATAAGTCGAATGATATTTCGGCATAAAATTGTTAGGATGGGAGATACATAGGGCCTGTTGGCACCAAGCTGTCTAAGGAAAGAGAAGTCCTGGAATTGTTCCTTATAGATCATTTCACCAAAGAGAAAAGATTGGAAAGCTGAAAGAATTGAAATAAAGATAAGGATCAGATTAAGGCAAAGTATTAATAAAGCCAGAAGGGTTAAGCTGAGGAGAAAACAAAAATGGTAGTGAGGGAAAATGCTAAGAAGTTGTTAAGTGTAAAAGCTGAGTAGATGAGGACTGATAACAAGCAGACTGGGTGTCCGCCAGCTATTTTTCTGGTATAATTGTTCTTGTTCCCCTGTTGGGCAGAGGGGAAGACTCTCAAAAGAAAGGCAAAGTACCACTGAAATAGCTTTCTATTGTGTATCATAATGAGTTTAAACCCTTCCCCTGGAACTCAAGTCACCCCAGTTATACACGAAGCTTCTGTTCCCCACTCCCCCAATTCTCACAATTCCTCTCGTGCAACCTATCCAAGAACAAAACTGCACGACTCTCTGCTCGTGGAAAATATCTAGGGCTTAGCCCTGTTGGGGCCATAGTCCAGCTGTTTATCCTCCTTCAACTTCATGTGCTCATGTCCTTGCTGCCCTTTAAATCCTAACCCTGCTCTCACAGCTTCAACCTGCTACTGTGACAATTTCATAAAGTCGTCTGTAGTGTGTTCACACTGCCAGGAACAGTCATCTCCTAGAACTTGTAAGACACTTGTTTGTGCCTTCATGCAGCTATTCTTCTTCTGAATTGCCTTTCTGTTAATACTGGGTGTCGACCAGCACCTGTGGCTCATATACCAAGGGTGGCGGGTTCAAACCCAGCCCCGGCCAAATTGCAATAAAAAAATAGCTAGACGTTGTGGCCGGCGACTATAGTCCCAGCTCTCGGGAGGCTGAGGCAAGAGAATTGCGTAAGTCCAGAGCTGGAGGTTGCTGTGAGCTGTGGCGTCACAGCACTCTACTGAGGATGACAACTCAGTAGAAACTCTGTCTCTAAAAAAAAAAATACTGGGTATCATCTCTGTACCTCACAGTCAGGTCTTAATAACAGATACCAAGGGTATGCATTTTGCAGAGTGCATAGCACTTATGAAAGTAACTTAAATAATAATTTTTAACAAATAAATGAATAAATGGATAGTTAAAGCAATTAAAAATGATATCTTACTGTTGGTTGTGATCAGAGATATAATTGTGATATATGTAATAACAACAACGATATATGTAATGATTATTAGATATATATTATGATAATTATGATTATGTAGCATACATTATATCTCCCCTACAGCTTAATTCTTTCACTTAACATTTTTGAAATTTATCTATTTAGGAAAGAGACCTTAAGAAAATATAGAAAAAAAATGTTAATATCTAGATGACAGGGCATAGACTTTTTTTTGAGCATAAAGCGAATGACATTAAATGTGAAACTGAACTTTCAAGTTAGAATACATTTTTTGAAAAGTTGCTATAACAGCTTCTTTCTAGAAGGAGATGTCATTGATTTGGTTGTCTTCTCTTTCACGTGTTTAAACACACACTTTGAGATTGTTACTTTATTGCTAAGAAATGAAAATTAGAGTGACTGCTGTAAGCTAGGGATATAAAATCACTTCAGGAAAAAGATAAGCAAGACAAAAATCCTATCCTCAAGGATGTTACTTTCTACTAGGGAAAAAATTTAATTACCATACAATGTGATATCACAGTTTATCCTCAAAACAAAACTGGACACTGCATACACTTATTCTTCTTTCATATAGAAGGTAAGAAAATTGAACTCCAAAGTGACTGATACTGTAACTATGCCACAAAATTGTCAATATTGCGAGTTTGTTTTAAATTAAATTGTTATTATTTTGTAGAAATTTATTGTTAGTAAATTTTTAAGTAAGGTAGAGATAGTACCTAAGTTTTGTCTATTCTAATAAAAATCTATTAGTTTTTAATGTTTCCTTTGTTTATTGCATTGTCCTACTACCACAGTACACATTGCAGGGTGGGAAATGAAGATAGCTTTTATGTCATTAACTCACTGGTATGTTATATAAGTGGTTCTCTCAATATCTGGTCTTATCTAATATTCTGGTATTAAAATACCCACAATTTTCTTCTATGAATCTATGTACTGGTATTTTTTAATTTGTATAATGATGATTCTTTAATATATAAATAGCAGAACCAGATACCAAATTATAATAAATTGGTGCCCATACAGAGAAGGCACATACCACATACAACACCATACTACAAAAATATCCCACTCTGATTGAAAAGTTATGGCTATTGACTTGCATGCTTATGTGTGTTTATTTGAAGAAATTTATTGTATATTTAACATATAACTTAATTCATTTGACAAGGTATATTAGTTTGTGTTTCAATCCATCGTTAGACATTTGGTACTTTCCTCATTGGGATTTAAAAAAAAAATCTGATCCTTATAAAGACAGGACCTGATGGATTATTATTGTTATTTTTATTTTTGATTTCTAGTTTATTACAAGTGAACATAAAATATACCTCTCTTTATACCTCTACCAGAAATAAGATGTTTTAGTCAAGAATGTAAGTACCTCTGGGAAGTTACTTTCCAGTGGATTATTTTTATTAATTTTTCTATCCCATCATCTTGCATAGAGCCAACTGTGCCATAAGTATATACTACTAATAAAAATGGAATATGATATCTACGTATCAGAAAACCAAGTGCAAAATTTTGTCCTTCGTTATAAATCCTTCTATTGTTATGTGCAATGTGGAAAAAAGTTGTGTACCCAGACCCTTTCTTACTTTGTTACATACTATAATTTATGCTAATTTTGATAATTAATCATGTTAGTCAAAGTGATTCTGTAGGATAATAGGATCATTAAGCATTGAATTGGTAACTTCCAATTACTGCCCTTTGTCATCTTACGTTCCTCATAGTTCTGAAAATATCTGTCAGCAAAAGCACACTACTCAAGCCATGTTCATGATGATTAACAATTTGCAAGAATCCAAAGTTCTTGGCAAGGAGTAGGCAGAGCAAGGAAAAATAAAGAATTAAGACATTTTAAATAGTTTTCTTAAGTCATACTTCAGTGAAATGGTCTATGTTATGGCTCATGAATAATGTTTTCCCTAGAAATTTTTTCAAATTTATGGAAAATATATTTGTAATATTTTATACAAGTAAAGAGGCTAAAATTCAATAAGGTTTTTCCCTCTTAATATTTAATCAGAAATCCAACATGTTTTGCATTGATTGCCTTTAAAAATTCACCAGCATAATTTTAATCAGAATTTCAATTTCAAAATACAAAACACAGAGAGCTATCTTTACCATGCTTCTGTTTTCAACATAGTTTATTTTTTTATGACAACTACTATAGATGCTTTGAAGTTTTTGACTGTTGATAATCTGTTCTTTGATAGATGGTACTTAGCATCTTTGCTTAACAATATATCAGAATAATTATTAGATATTGAAGTGGACTTACTAGTGATTAACTTGTGATCTGAGGTTAAAAGGGAACAAAGCCAGGTTTTATTCAATGTAGATTTACTTTACCATACTTGAAATAATTTTTATTGGCAAGTCAGCAAGTCATATTCTAAAGCCCATTGAAAACATTTTCTCTCTCTCATATTCATGTGTTCAAAGAAACTCAAAGTTGGTACTGATATTTGAATTTATCCTCCCTGGTTAAAGGCTTTTATAAACCATGGTATGTTACTATTTATGTTGCATACCAAACCACTCCAAAACTTAGTTCTTAAAATGACAACCACTTATTTAGTTCACACTGTATGAATTAAAATTTTGACAGGCGCTCACTGTGTGGTTCTTTTGATGTCTGATCTCGGCTGAACTCACATGTGCACCTGCTGTCTTGAAAGCAAACTAGTTGTGGTAGAATCAGAAAGCCACTTATTCTGCAGATGGTTTGTATTTTCGTGTCCTTTTTATCATACATTAGTCTTTTGTAACAACTTTGAGTATCCCTTTTTATTAAGCCATGCAAAGGACAAGAAAAAGAAGAAAAAAATTGTGTGTGTCTGTGCTTGAACAAGAATTGTAAATTAAAAAAAAAAAAGGCAGTTGGGAGTAGGTGAAGATAGAGAAATAATAGTTCAGGAGCAACAGAGGTGGAGTAACTTAGCCTGCCTGCTTCTCTCTCCCTAGTGGCTATCCTTAAATATTGAGTGGTAAAAAAATTGTCTTTATATGCTTGTTTTAATGAAAGAGGCAATCTCTCACAACAAGGTACTTTTCGTCAAGGACATTGTGTGGATTATCTCATTTAATAAAATTATAAACCACCACTACTATGCTATAGGAGGAAACGCAGGAAAATTTTTGTCTCAGTTGTTGAAGATTATCACACGTATAAAATGCTCTTATCAATGACTAAAAAGCCCTCCTGGCTAAAAGTATGAAATTATGGTATAACCTCATCTCTGAAAATGTGTACTTTACCTAATGTTAATAAGTCCAGAAAAATGAAAAAAATTGCACTATCAGGCTAGTGCATTAAAGAAATGTATTGGGATGAGAAGGAATAATTTCAGTAAACAAACGCTCAAAAAGTTGTAAATTGATAATCTGAAAAATACTGATCTTAGACTATATTACCTGCTTTGTCACCACTTAGGCATTTTGCAGGGCGATAACGTAAAATTTTCTTGCCTGCTTTGGACCATATGCTCTAGGATTCAATTTTATATGTAATTCACAAACATAGCAAACACTTTAAATTGAAATAAGACCCAATTTTATAATTATGTGATATACTATGGGCTTTTCTTCATAAATATATCTGGTTTAGTAAATACCTTCCCTTTCATCTTAATTTACATGCATTTTCTTTCTAATTTTCATTTTGAAAAGTTAAGATGTTTTTCAATACATATATAATAAAAATTAGCCCAGTTCTCCTTAGAGAAACCTTACTTGGATGAGAAATATTTTAATATGAAAAGTAAACAACAGCTAGGGTAGCATTTACTAAAGAAATTGAGGGTATGATTTAATGCCAAGGGTAAACTTTCAGGTCACTGGGAGGGTAGGGGGGTAAATGAAAAAAGGCATTCTTCTTATTTCCTGATGACAGCCTGAAGTTATAAAATCAATGGCAGAGCATAAATACAAAATTACTGGAGTTTTGTTTGTTTGTTTTGTTTTGTTTTTTTTGGAGAGACAGAGTCTCACTTTATCACCCTCGGTAGAGTGCCCTGGCGTCACACAGCTCACAGCAACCTCCAACTCTTGGGCTTAGGCAATTCTCTTGCCTCAGCCTCCTGAGTAGCTGGGACTACAGGCACCCACCACAATGCCCGACTGTTTTTGTTTGTTTGTTTTGCAGTTCGGCCAAGGCTGGGTTTGAA
>CAUYRH010007738.1:0-21056 GCA_963574655.1 Perodicticus potto
GGGTGGGGTCTTGGGGCCTTGGTGTGTGCCACACCTTTTGGGGGGAAAACACGATTGTAAGAGGGACTTTACCCAACAAAGGCAACCAGTGTAACATGGTTTCTTGTACCCTCAATGAATCCCCAACATTAAAAAAATAAAAAAATAAAAAAATAAATGCAAACAGTGTGACATAATTCTTTGTACCCTCAATGAACCTGAAATGATAACAAAAACTAATTAAAGAAAAATAAAAATAAAAAGGAATAATGGGAAAATTATATATGAAAATCTACTTATAGAGAGTAGAAATACAGAGTCTTAGATAACAAATTATTAAGCCTTTCAAAGTCTAAATAAATGAGTTAAAGTAGGGTAAAATAAATAACTGACATAATATGGGAGCAAAGTGTCAGAAACAGAAAGTGCAATGCCAGAGAAAGTTCTGGAAAACATTATTTGGTAAAAAATAATAGACAACATTGATAGGATACATCCCAATTCACACTCACAAACCCAGTCACATATAACCTGCCCAATAACCCCACCAGTGAGTAACTAGTATTAATTTCCTTTTCAAGGTGAAGTTCTTAAGGATAAGAGCAGTTTGTTAACTCATGAAGGTGACCCAGCCAGCAGTGGGAAAACTAGGATTTATACCCAGATCTGGCAGACTCCAGAGACTTATGTTTAACACGTTCTTTTTGTTATAATGCTATTATTAACTGGTGAAACACAATATAAAGAAAACACAACTTACAGAGGGGAAAAAAAAAAAACTAACAGGTCTGTGAAGGCAAAACAGTAGACTGATAAAAATGTGCCACTGACATAGGTCATAAAGAATTTGCAGCACTTTCAAGGCCATTTTGAAGACAAGGGGAAAAGCAAAGTCCTTGACAAAGCAGGTCTATACGAGGGCTCTGGAGACACCGGGAATTGGGAAGCAATCCCACGGCTGAACTCAAACCATAAAGCCTTTGCAGAGATTTGCTTTATGACAGTCACTAAAGGAAGGGCTGCATGTGGCAAAGAAAGCTATGGTTAAGAACACAAAGAACTCACTTTTTCTGCAGTACTCCAAGGAAATATGCCAAGCGTAAAAGAGGTAGACAGGGAAAGTGGGAGGATTAGAGAGGAAAGTGAAGAATGTGCCAGAGGGTCGTGAACTGTAAAGTAAGCTGGGGAGTGAGACGCTAGCAGCAGCGGCAAGAGAGTATTTCTGGGACCCAATCATTCCTGAAAAGGAGGCAAAGGAAAGTCAGGGATTGAGACTTTTAAAGAAAAGGAGGAACTAATCTTTATTTGGAATGAGTGGTCAAAAAATAAAGAAAGCAGAGGGTAGCAAAAGAAATTATGACATTATTTATGCCTGTGGGGAAAGGTTTGAAATAGAAAGAAATATATTTAAAATACCTCCACGAAATGTCTCTCATGCACATTAATCTTTAAAAAAAATAGATCTTACTCATGAAAGAGCTTATAAAAAAAATGTGTTAAGAAGACAGGGTATTGTAAAAAACTCATCTATCATTACAATATAGGAAATAGAAACTGTCACAGCTTGAAAAACAATTGGTCTGAATAGCAGGCATGTCTCTCAGCACTCGGAAAGTAAAATTGCATCCCATTTTGCTACTGAAAGAACTAACTCTGTGTTCTCTTGTGGGGAAAAAAAGTGTCGGCCTTTCATAAAGACAAATTTCTGTCACCTCGTGGTTCCCTCAAATTCTCTCTGGGCCACTTAGCTCAGCTGTTAAGAGTGTCATTAGCAGTGAGGTGGTATCAAAGAGGAGGAGGCCACAGCAGCAAGTTCCCCTGGGTCTGTTCTGGAGAGGTGATCTACAAGTGAATCTGACAGTAGCGAAAATCTCGAGTCTCTAATGTACCAACTGAAACAAAGCATAAAACACAGACTGCTTGGGCAGCAATGGAGGCAAAAAGTAGGAAAGATAAACTGATAATGGTAGAAGGCTAGACAGATCCCAACAGGATGGGCGAGATTAGGGAGATGAGACAGAGGGAACGGAGCCAAGTTTGGCAGAAGAGAGGGGACAAAAAGGGAAAGAGAAAGGGGAAATCTTTCAGAGTGCCGAACTGAGTATCAAGAACCTGATCATAAAAGAAAGGAAAAAGAGGGGAGAGTTAAAGAATGTAGCACAATAATTATAGAAGCTGAACAATAAAACTCATCAATTTCAACATAATGATCAAGGCACAGATGTCTCCGCAGTGTCTAGCCTGTAGCTGTGATTGCACAGTAAGTATTGGATGATTAAAGCACATGGTAATGTCACCAAAATGAAGGGGGGAAATATATGCAGACTACAGGAAAAATGGGAGCTCTTCTATTATAGGCTCAGATGGATGACACGAACTTTAAGAGGCTCAATTCAAAGAATTCTTGTATTTAGGGCTGATATAGTCAGCCCAATTCCTCTCTGCATGAATCCAGTAAAAGTGATCAATTTCCCTCTGAGGCTGAAGTGCAAGCTTCCCAAATCTGGATAATGTTGGGTACAATGGAATAATCCACGATGCTCTTGGGGGCAGCACAATCGAGTGAAAGAAAAAGAAAAGGAAATTTAATTGGTGTCACTTAGGTTCTGGAACTCAGAGCACTGCAGGGGATAAACCAGCAAATTGCAGCCCTGGACCCATAATGTGGGACCCTTCCCTGCTCCGCTCTGGCTCAACCCCTCCCCCAGATGGAAACCTCACGTCTCACTCAGTCCGTGGACTTTCAGAGCTATGCAGGGCTGTGAAAACAGAGAAATCCCCCAAGCTAGAGGGCCTCTGTGGTCCCAGGTAAAAGTGAGGTCAGGGACCTGTGAGAGCAGGGAGGGAAGCAGCAGGAGAGTGTTTAGGGTGTGCCTAAATAGCCATACACAGGGAAAAACGGGAAATCATAGCCAAATATATGTTTATTTACAACATATTCACTACAAAACTTTTAGAAAACGATTACAAAATATCCTCCACATGTTGCCACCTCCTTCTACAGACAAAGTCTTCTCTCCCACTCGTGGCCGACATGACCCAAGACCACTGCTTTCCCACGTATGGTGACTTTGGGGGATCCTGTAACAGAGGGTTGAATTGTGACCTGCAAAAAAGACACGTTCAAGTCCTAAACCCCAGCACCTAGGACTGTCACCTTACTCAGAAACAGGGTCTTTGTAGATGTTATCAGTCTGAGAGGGGGTCCTTCTAGATTTGGGCAGGCCCTGACACGAATGGTCGGTCCCTTTATAAAGAAAAGATGAGAGAAATTTGGATACAGGGACACAGAAAGAAGAAGGCTATATGACGACAGAGTCATAGAGTGGGGTAGTGCTTCTACATGTCAAGGAATGCCAAGGATATGGGCAATGGCAACTAGTAGCTAAGAGGAGGCAAAGAAGGGTGGGTACATCCCTAGAGGCTTCAGAGGGAGCAGGACCCTGTTGCCACCCGAATTTCAGACTTCTGGTCTCCAAAACAATCAGAGAATGAACTTCTGTTGTTTTAAGTCACAATGTCTAGGGTACATTGTTACAGAAGCTCTAAGAAATGAATACAGCAAGATAGGGGAGGAGAGATGGAGCAAAGAGGCATTCTCTAAGCACACAAATATGAATTCATTCTCTTTTACCCAATCACTAACTGTCTCTTCCACAAAAATATCCATAAATTGTCTCAGTGTCACCTTTACAACAAAATCAGTAGTGCCCACATCAACAAGTTGTTTCTAAATATGTTTTGTAATTCAAACTGCTGGGCTTAAAAATGTTTGAGTAAATTCCTGCCATCTATGTATACGTATGTATTGAGTAGATAAATGCACTAATATATTGATATTTATTAGTTATTATGATTAAGTAAGATGGCAATTGAATGAAATAAAGATGAGTAATGGGATATTTTAACTATTATATTTATTAATGATACATAAAGTCATTTTTCTTGCTCAATTGATAATATATGACATACTGCTAGTAATAACATTTTCAATGAAAGAAATCAGATAGCATGTGCTTATAAATAATTTTTAAAAATTGCTTTAATACTTTGACATCAAGCTGTGACAAGCCTCAGTTACAATTCATTGTATTCCAATACTTGGGCATAAGAACAGTCAACAGGAGAAAACTACATCAAGGGAATACTGTGGGCCCATTATTGGAAGATCTGTTGCATTTGTTTCTCATTAAATCATGTCATTCAGGCTCAGCGCCTGTGGTTCAACAGGCTAAGGTGCCAGCCACTTACACCTGAGCTGGCAGGTTCGAATCCAGCCCGGGCCCACCAAACAACAATGATGGCTGCCTGTAGTCCCAGCTACTTGGGAGGTGGAGGGAGGAGACTCGCTTGAGCCCAGGAATTGGAGGTTGCTGTGATCTGTGATGCCACGGCACTCTATCCAGGGTGACAGCTTGAGGCTCTGTCTCAAAAAAAAAAAAAAATCATGTCATTCATATTCTAACCTTGACCACCAAGTAATATACAGTTTTGGTTAAAAAAAATAGAAGAATAGAATTATGGAAAAGCAAACACCACACCTACCTGGGTGCTAAACTGGAGCTACTAGATGAACACATAGGCTCACATGAAAGAAAAAGTTAGTGAAATTCAAGTGGGGGGAGAAGGAGAGAGGGCAAGGGGATGAGTAATTCCCACCCAAAAGGTACATCGCACAAGTACCTGGCACTCTATCTGGATGTAAGAAATACTTTCTAATTAGACTTCATTTTATAAATGCAAAATATGGAATCTAATCATTTGTATCAACACATTAATCTGGAAATAAAACAAAAGAAATAAATTCCCCCAAAAATAGATTAATAAATTTCTTCTCCCTTGTTGTCTATCAATTACATTTTCAATCCATTCAGAAAATATATATTTCCAGTTTAATCAAAGTAATCAAAATCCATGGAAACTCCTTTAAAGGATACTGAAACTCCTTAGAAATTCCATTTCTGAGCATAAGTGTCCAGATATGAGATGTTTTATAGATAATACACTCAACACTTTTCAAAACAAACTCACACAATAATGGAAATATTTCTATGCATCTGTTTTTAAATGCTTTCTCCTTCCCATGATTTTCCTTTTAAAGGTAGTCATTTTTCTCACTCACTGTTAAAACATCATTTACGTTGAAGATACAAGTTAAGTATGACAACGACAGAAAAAAGACAGCTTCCTTTACAGGAGGCTTGAGTAAACCTGTACAGGGTATCCGCTTAGGGATACAGGAAATAAGACGAGTGGCTTCCAATAAATAACATCTAAAAGTAAAATCACAATCGTTCAATTCTAGTAAAAACAAGTATATTGACCTATATACATAGGCGTGTGTTTTTAATATGCATATGTGTGTGTCCGTGTGTGACTATATTTGAGAATCTGGCTTAGAATTAATGCCACTGCAAATAATAGCAGTATTTAGCAATTTGCATTTAATATTTCATGCTATCCTCATGAGAGATTTATGAGAACTAAACTCTATTTTTATCTCCATTTACAGAGAAGGAAACTAAATAAGTCGTAATGAAGCTTGTGATTCTAAAACCAAGGCTGTGCTACTAGCTCTGTTCTGGATTTCAGGTTTTGATGGGTTTGATGCTAAGGAGGTAAAGAACTCAAACCCTCTGAATGCTCAGTAAGTGTCTAAAAGGGAGTAAAGTCAGGGGATGTGAAGTGGTTAAGAGTGGTCAGAGGTTGGGTGGTACCTGTGGCTCAAAGGAGTAGGGCGCCAGGCCCATATGCTGCAGGTGGCAGGTTCAAACCCAGCCCTGGCCAAAAACTGCAAAAAAAAAAAAAAAAGAAAAGAGTAGTCAGAGGTTGATAATAAAAGCCCATTGCAACATTTTTCCAGAGTTCATTCAGATTTGTGATCTCTTTGTACATTTAAAATACACACCAAAACAGAAGAAATATGAGGGAAAAGGGTAGAACATCCTCCTGTGCATGACACTGCCTGGAGACATCCTCAGTATTCAGAGTGGATATACACCTTGTATATCAAAGGCTTATAACTACAGCAACATAACAGAAGGAAGAAAGGTTCTGTATAGTTCTCCCAGGCCCTGCTCCAGTAACTGCTGACTTTCTCTTTGGGCATCCACTTTGCATGCATACGGAAAATGTTTATAGAATCTCATCTTGAATCAACCTTGCTCGACTGAAAATCCTTTCAGTTTGTTATGGTTTATAACATTTGGTGTATGATAAGCACAAACTGTATATGTAGAACAGAAAAAGAAAATGTTTAAGAAAAGAGAAGGAGGTTTGGTGCTTATAGCATAGTAGTTATGGAGCCAGCCACATACACCTAGGCTGTAGGGTTCGAACCCAGCTAGGGCCAGCTAAACAACAATGACAACTTCAACCAAAGTCTAGCGGGCATTGCAGTGGGCACCTGTATTCCCAGCTACTTGGGAGGCTGAGGCAAGAGAATCGCTTAAGCCCAAGAGTTGGAGGTTGCTGTGAGCTGTGACACCATGGTATTCTGCTAAGGGTGACCTAGTGAGACTCTGTCTCAAAAAAAAAAAAAAAAAGAAAGAAAAGAAAGAAAGAAAGGAAAATAAGAGAAGGGACCATGTTTCTCATGTAGGCCTGTCAGTGCTGGTTTCCAGGAAAACAACACGTGGGACAATTAAAAATGACCGAAATGTTTTTGCTGGAGAATGGGACCTAATTTCAAATGAGAAGGTAAGGG
This sequence comes from Perodicticus potto, assembly GCA_963574655.1. Taxonomy (NCBI): domain Eukaryota; kingdom Metazoa; phylum Chordata; class Mammalia; order Primates; family Lorisidae; genus Perodicticus; species Perodicticus potto. Next base: position 6,686 of record CAUYRH010007738.1, read on the forward strand.
GTGGGCAGGAAATACCCTATGTTGTTACAGCCCAGAACAAAATTTGGTTGCAAGAAGAAAAAAATTCAACTTCAACAGCCTAGTGTGTCCTTGAGGAGGAGTGAGGGCTGGGGTTGGAGCTGCACAGAGCCAGGGGTACAGAGGGATGAGGGCAAGGCCAGACAGGGAGGACTGGGGGTCATGAAGGAGAAACAAGGTAAAGAGGAGGAAAAAGGTCAACATGAGACATGAGAAACACATGTGAAAAACCTGAGCACTCTGACGGGTTGTTTCTGTTTAGTTTAAGCCAGGTCTACGTGGGGTGCCTGAGCTTGCTTTTGACACCTTAACAGACATTTACTTTCTACCTTCTATTTCAAACTGAAATATTTTGACTGTGAACAGAAAATGGGTTTGAAAAGGCAGCATGTGATATTACTCCATGCTCCCTCCTGTAAGGTAAAGTTAATTGGACTTGATACGTCCCCTATATCAGGCACTGTCTTAAGTAATGTTAATAGAATTATTTGATCTGATTTTCACATACAAGTCTAATGTGGAGCATATACAGAAGTGAAATAGATCATGAGTTGATAACTGAGCTGGATAATACACAGATGGAGGAATATTAGACCATTCCCTTTAATTTTGTAGATGTCAGATATTTTCTAAATTTAAAAATAATCCAAAAAGCAAATGTTCATTCATTTTGTTTATTAGTAACTCCATTATACTGATGGGTGACTAAGGAAGTTTGTGCACTTTAACATATCTTAGTCAAAGTAAAAAACAAGCAATGAGTGATGAAGAGCTTAGAACCAAGACGAGTTGGTTTCAGAATGAAGATGCCACAGCAGCAATAGCAGCATCAAATGCAGCATCAAACTAGAAAACGTTTCCAATTCCAAGATTTTTACATCGGGTCTTAGTACAGCATCAGCGTAGATATGTAATGAAGAAGTTCAGTTTTCCGTAGATAATGTGTGACTGGCATACTGATCTCAGAACAGTATGTCTGATAATAAATCTTTACCAGATATGGAGAAAGTGATTCTTGACTGTCTCCCTTGTTCTTCCAGATTTGAGGTGCTGCTTCACAGTATCCCTCACTGGGGGTTAAGAGCACAAATTTTAGGGTGCGAACACTATTAAAGCCCTGAAAACTCAGCATACTAAGTGTTCTAGCATTTGGCATCCTCCTTTGGTGAACAGAGACAATAACAATACTTAAATATAGAAGGTGACGGCGGGCAGCATAGAGAGGAAATGCCAATAACGTACATGGCAGGTACCATGGTCAACAGCTGCCACTCAGAAAGTTACTGGCTGTTATTGTCAACATGAACTCTGTGTTTTAGGCTCAAGGAAGCCTCCAAGGTAGCTGATATTTTTAGCTAGAAAAGAATCACAAAGAATTCGACTGATGAAGAAAGAAGATGAGGAGGTCATTCTAAGAAGGGGAAATAGCGAGAACAAGGCTTGAAAGCATGGACACCATGGCGGGTCTGGTGCTGTGTGGCTAGAACACAGATGCGGGGAGATGCAGGAGGCAGACACGGAAGGCTGGGGGATAACCATCTCGGGAAGCCCTTGCACACCTGCCACGCTGCATTGACTAGAGCTCAATGGCGGTCATACCACCTGGTAACAATCATCTGGTGTAATTATTAAAAATGTACATAACTAGAATTTATTCCTGCAAATGATAATTTTGTGTGTCTGGAATGGAGACCAGAAATGTGCTTTGAATAACTGTCTTGAAGAATTTTATCTTCAGAAAATGTTAAAAACAGTGGGTGTTAAATATGTATATGTGTATTTTATATATATATACTTTATGTTTAGAATATTGTATTTATGATATACATGTATGTTATGGGCATATGCACATGTACTTTCTTATTATACATTTAATAATATTCACAGTCTACAAATGAAATTATAATACTTCTGTACTACATAAAATAAATAGATTATATTAATAACTATATGGAAATATGCAATATTCATAATTCTGTACATTACTATGTACAGTCTATAAATAAAAATTAAGTCTCTATATATTCATTATGTACCTCATACTTTAAGCAATAATATGTATGCATATTCTAAATATAAATATATATTTCATATACTCTACATATAAATAAAACAAAATTTGGCTCACATACCATTTGCTTTGTTTTCACATAGGGTGAGGGAAGAAGAATTCCTGCTTTGGATTGTATATGTATATACTTGAAGGATAGAAAGTACAGCCTCACCAAAAAGGAGTACTAACAGATCATCATGTGATTTATCAAGAATTTGATGAAAAGTCTTTCTGAAGGATTAAGTATTCTTAACTATGACTCACTGAATCAGCTGAAGAACATCTCATTGGGTTTGGGACCAGAAAAAGGAAAAAAAAATCTTCCCTCATTTTTATGCCAAAATTTCCTTTAAACCAGATGGCATCTTATTATTTCAATTGAATTGTGCATTTCTTCAAGGAAATTGACAACCTTCTCTATATTTTTCATCATATACAGCAGCTAATTTTTACTAACAAATAAAAAGATAATTAATTAACAGATTAGGAAGGGAGGAATGGAAACAAGTTGCTGGAATTGTCACAGAGGGTCAACCAAAGAGCTGAAGGACTGCTGAGAACTTTCCCAGGTACCATAACAAAGAGTGCGCTGTGCCTGCAGCCTTACAAATTAAGTAGAGAAAATAGTGAAAAACCAAAGCAAAAAACAAAAACAAAACAAAATTTGAAAAAAGTGATAGCTTCCAAAGCCACAGAAGCAGTCGAATGCTAAAAAGACCAGAAGTCATCAACATTAATTCCCCTTCAAAGAACTGCATGAAAACATCAAAGACATGTGTACAAAGATGTTTTTGTGCTCCGTTTAGAAAAACATTATTTCTCAGAGATGATAATTTTGTGCAATTTTATTATATAAGAAACAGGTATTAAAACAGAATTTCTTGTATAAATCATCTTACTGAAACATAACCTCCAGGATGAAGGCTACAGGCCTGTGCTACCCAGAGGTGTCTTGTATATTGGGAGTCAGTATTTCCAGATGAGGTACCCACAGAGAAGCAGGGTCATGAAAGTATTAGTGGGAGAAAAATCTTGCTTAATAGACTTGCTTTTTGAAAAGAAAAAAAAGTACTCATATAAAATAAAGTACCTTTTTCTTACCTGACAAAGTCTCTTACTTGTCTAACATCAAGTATGGTAAATTAACTTTTTAACTCCCCTATTATTACTCTTTCCAGAGACCAAGCTTTAAAAGGTAATAAGATAGAGAAAAATAAAAGCATTTGTAACTGTCAGTCTACATGCAAATTTTCGGTATGACTTCAAATAAAGGGCAATGCCAAAGACACTTAGAAATCTCCCCAGTCCAAAAATCTTAACATAGAATTTAAAAAATATGTATCAGCACTTTTATTAAAAAAAAAGAGGGAGCTTCATCACACTTTATTAAAAAATAGCTTTCTATTTTCTTAGTAAAAAAGTCATCACTATGAAACCTGGAAAAACAGAAAAATGATTTAATGAAATGTCAAACAAAAACGAATTAGCAACTATATTTAGGTGTAGTATAAGTGACCTAAGAAAATGTGAAAGAGGCTTAAAAATATAAGAATGAAACTGAAATTTGGAATTCTTTATTTTGATTCAAATTAAAAGTATCAAATATGACAATAGATTTCAGGCTGGGAAAAAAACTTTCAACACAAGAAAGCATGCTAAATGATGTTACATAAAAAGCCAGGAAGAAATCAGTTCTGCTTTAGATACCCAACTATGAGCATTATAAAAATGTGTTGAGCACAGGAAAAGAAAACAATATTAAGTACATGTGTAAGATCTCTTGAAATGCAGCTATGAACTGAGGCTGTGAATTACTGAACACTGTTTAGGTACGTTGGTAAAATATCCATTACTTGACATATATAAAAGAAAGGAATACAGAATCCCAGGAACTAAAAAATTAAGGGCTAGACATTTAGGACTACCTCAATATTTATCCTATAATACCTAGTATAGCAGAATCTCCACAGCTGACTGCCTCCCTGCATTGACCACCTGGTTAAGTTGACTTTATTTTCAAGACAAGACATGCACCACATTACTCATTGAAAGACTGGCTGACCTCTGTATGTTGACCATCTATGTAAGTTGTATCTTGGACTTGGATTTGGACTGTGACACACGATATTAATTTACCCTCTTTAACTTGATCAGTTGAGTCCACTCTACACCAAGGGGGTAGAAGTTGTGGACTTTGCACCTTAGTTGTATTATTTTTTTCTTTAGTATGAGTTCTATTTTCTTGTTTTATTATTGCTAAATGTTGGATTAGGCCTAACATCCTACTGTTTATCACATGTTGCAGAAGATTTTTTCTATGTGAAGGACTGGTCTGAATTGCAGATACATCTATCAAGAGGAATAGAGGGCAGATAGTGCAACGCCCCACTTGAAAGGGATCCCTAGTTCCTGTCATGTCAGAGAAAATATTTCCACTTAAATTAAATGATCCCAAGGACAAGTACTATTTCTAAATACCAGTGAACTTTGTATGAAGAAATTGCCCTGAATATATTAGCTTAAAAATGACATCATATTTTTACACACTAACAATAAGTCATTGGAAAAGGAAATAAAATAATCCCACTTTTAAAAGCATCAAAAAGAATAAAATACTTAGGAACAAACTTAACCAACAAGATGAAAGATATATACATGGAAAACTATAAAATATTAATGAAAGAAATTAAAGGAGACACAAATAAATGGAAGACATTTGTTAATGGATTATCTAATTGTTAAAATGTCCATACTACCTAACACTATCTACAAATTTAATTCTATTCTCATGAAAATTCCAATGGCATTTTTACCAGAAAAAGGAAAAAAAAAAATTCCTAGAACCAGAGAACACAGTTGTGGGTGCCAGGGGGTGGGGTTATGGAATATGTCCAGTGGGTATAACGCTAAATTCATGTTAAGTATTCTTACCACAAACAAACACACCAAAACAAAGGTATATAGGGAGTCTTTGGGAGGTGTTGAATGTGTTGTGTACCTTGATTGTAGTGATAACATCACAAGTATTTATTTGCATGTGTCCAAACTCATCAAATTGTGAGTTGAAATACTCATGCCTGTAATCTCAGCAGCTTCTGGAGGCTGAAGCAGCAGGATGACCACAGCCTGAGCCTTAGGTAGCAGTGAGCTATAACGCTATTGCATTCTGCTCAAGGCATAGGGTGGACTCTGTCTCAACAACAACAACAACAACAACAAAAGGGAGGGGAGGAAATAGAAATAAATGAATAAAAATAACAAAATTAAATATGTGTGGCTTTGTGTATATCACTTATACCTCAATAAAGCTGTTAAAAAATTCATTATAGGGCCAGGTGTGGTGGCTCACACCTATAATCCCAGCACTTGAGAGGCCAAGATGGGTGGGTGGATTGCCTGAGTTCACAGGTTTGAGACCAGCCTGAGCCAGTGTGAGACCCTTGTCTCTGAAAAATAGTTGGGTGCTATGGCAGATGCCTATAGTCCCAGCTACCTGGGAGGCTGAGGCAAGAGGATCACTTGAGCCCAAGAGTTTGATGTTGCTATGAACTAAGACATCAGGGCACTCTACCAAGGATGACCAAGTGAGATCTGTCTCAAAAAAAAAAAAAAAAAATTCATTACAACTCAAGCATTTCCAGGTACCATGTCATCAGATTTCATGAACAAATCCTGCAAATTTACTAAAATTTCTCCATGCTATCACACAAGTTCATTTTAGATGAATAAAATGGAATATAGTCAACAAATTACATGCCCTCTCAGAGTTTCTTAATATAATGTGGATTTCTTATTCTATTTCTTTATTGAGGTAACACTCTGATCACAGCCGTGTTAATATTACCATCATCACCCATAAATAGGAACAAATATATTTCCTTTATATTTGGCCTTAAAACTATATATTTCATGATTTTTGATTTTAAGAAACATAGTTTCTGGAGAACTATATTTCAAAAGCTATAATTAACACATAATATATATAATAAAATATATTACAAACTCATAAACAAAATCATCCCGTTCTCCAGCTAACAGTATTCACCGTGACATTTTTCATCTACCTAAGTCATATGCCATGTTGGAGAAGAGGTATGGGAAGTGCTCTAAGAGATTGAAAACACAGTCAAACTTTATTCAATGCTTCTACAACTGCTTAAGTGTTTGCACAATTACACAGCTTGAACAACATAACAATGTTAGCATTCAATAAAAGTAGATGCATTCAGTTCTTGTATCTGAAGGAGTGAATAAAATATTTAATTCCCCTAAGGTGATGGATCAAAATTCCTTGTGATGACTTAATAATGTCCTTTTGCAAGGTAGGGTGACAGCTGCAGTCTTAGAAAAACAAGAGCATACTACGAATTGAAAATCATGAGTAAAACCAATAAGAATATTTTTATGTTCAATGAAACAATGGGGAGCAGTCCTTTTCGTCTGTGTAAAGTTGAATTGCATAAATAGAAATGTTTGAAATAGTATTACACCTGTTGTATCTGTTTAGTCATTTTGTATCAGTACACTGCAAAAGAATTTTCAATAAATTTTACTCACGTGATAGTCATTTCAAGTTGTCCTAAAGTATGAAATTTCTATAAAATTTTTCCTAAGAAGTATTTTTTAGTTTTGTAAAAAGCCAGTATCTTTGAAGAAACAATGGTAATGTATCTTAAAAATGATTTAATGTGTCTATTTGTGACACTTTCAACTGTGCACATCATTATCTTTCCAACTATCTCTTTAAAGGCCTCTTACCTTCTGAATATTATCATCCCAATACAATGTTTCTTAATGTCCATCATACCGTCGTATTACTGGGCCATAAACTTTACATTCATTGCTATCAATGAGTTAAATGAAGACAACTTAAATAACTACTGCTTATGCTGAATTTTCCAGGACAAATGCCATTAATTATTTAATTTCCTTCAGTTCACTGAACATAGAGTTAAAATAGATTTAACTTTTTTAACAGCTAAAGATCTTTCAAAGAACTACTTGACAAATTAGGAGAAAGAGTATGTATTTTAACCTACAATCCTAATTTCTGTTTTGCAATGTGTAATCACTGCAGGAACATCTCACGTTAGTGAGGTTTCTAATTGCACTTCAAATTTTCATGTTCCCACAGCATATCTTTGTTTCTTTTATATAATAAGTATTATTACATCTTTCATAAGATGGAAATTTTCATTTGCATTGGTGAAAACTTAGAAAATAAATATAATTTCCTAAAAATGTAAGATTATAATTATTTATAGTGTCACCATGTTTTAATCTTGGTTTAGTTTCTTTAAATTCATAAGTACTTGATTTTGATCTATTTCTTATTTCCTACTGTATCTGTAGCTGGTATTATCTCCATTCTACTACTTTTGCTTTTAAAAATGTAATTATTTGTATTTAGTTCTATTTCTTTTATTCCTCCCACTCTTACCTCTTTGACCTAGTCTTTAAATGGCAATGCACAGTTTGAGAACATTTCACTTTTCTGAGTCTATTTCTTGTGACAAGCAGAAGAACTTTGTTTCAAAGTCAACTCCAGTCATTTCTCCATGAAGCCTTTTTGCTTATACTCTCCATTGGATAGAAATAATTTTCATGAAAATTGAAGTAAAAGAGTCTCATTTCCCTGTCGACATTCACCTTGGCTTTGATGAGAGAGACCTGGCCTCCAGTGGAAGACAGAGACCTCTCATGGCCACCAATAGTGATTTCCACTCCTCCCCGAGAGTAAGTTCAGCAGTATCCTGGCAACTTGCAGAGCTATTCTGTAGTCGCTGAGTAGCATTTCTACTTACATGGCCCATGCTAGTTTCCTGTTTGAACTTTACGGCTCGAAGCACTATGTTATTCATTAGTTTGTGCCATTAAAAAGTTTAAATGGTGAATGTTTTCTGTTTAAAAAAGCATAAAGAAATACAAAGTATTTATTCTGGAAGCTTATAAAGGCCATTTATATACAGGGTGTCCTATATATGGATACCATTTATATATATATACATATATACACATACATACATATGTGTGTGTTTTTACTATAAAACATGTAGCACACACATTAAGTGATTTTTTTCCCCACTAGAAAGCTCATAGTAAAAATATCAACAAGAGGCAGCCTGTTTTAATTCATTTTTGAAGCGTTGAAATAAGTGTGCCATTTAGGTCTTCTAAACATTGTAAATGGCATTTTCATTCATTTGTAATGCCACAAGTTTCTGTTGGTTGCCTTGCTAAAGCCAATTTGAGAAACCATGAGAAAAAACCTAGATCAACAGTTAGAGCCAGCCACTTGGAAGTGACTATAGGATTTTCATTCAATGTTTTCGATCCAGAATGAATTAAATAAGCAGTCAATTAATTTTACGTGATATATTTCTGCCCTGGCACTAGTACTAATTAGATCAAAAACTGTGCTCAGGTTTCAATATCACTGTGCCTCAAATGAGAGAGGTTGACTAAGTGATCTCCAAATTCCCTTCCAGCCTTAGAACCCTATGAATCTCTGACTTTGTTACCATCATCACCCATAAATAGAAATACATATATTTCCTTTATATTTGCTCTTAAAACTATGTATTTCATGATTTGCGATTTTAAGAAACATCACTTCTGGAGAATTATATTTCAAAAGCTATAAGTAACATAATATATATATATGTATATATAATAAAATACATTATAACCTCAAACACAACAAGTAATCAGTTATGATAAACTTTAATATGGTCTACAAGAAGGTGGTTTTATGGGATCTGATGCTCTTGTGCTCTGTAGTACCTGTGTAGCCTGGGGTGACCTAAGATGATTTCTTCAAGTATCAGTATGAAGGGAATAATTACATGGATTCCACCAGCATCAGATGTTAAAATGTTCTATTGAGAGAAAACAGGTATAAAGTCATTCTTAACTTTATATCCAAAACAAATAGATATTATACATATGTATTTTATATATACTACATATGTCTTTTTCTGACTTATTCAGTACATAATAGACTAAAATATCAAAGTGTTAAGGAAGTTTATGTGTGTATAAAGAGTTTTACATAAAGTATCGAGCCATTGTTTTTCGTATTTCTCATATTATATGGCTATGTACTTTCTGGTCAGCCTGCGTATGTGTGAAATGTCTTCCTGTGATGTCTGTCTTACCCCACTGTCTCATTTAAAACTGATTGCCTTGTGTTTTGTTTATTTTGAATAGGTTTTATTTGCTGCCCTGCATTTGCTGGTGTTCTCTTGAGCCCTTTGTTATTGAGCAGTTTCTTGAGGTGGGGGTAATCTGTTCAAACCAGTCCTCTTTAAAATGCCCACTGTCTCAACTCCTGTAGATACATCAGACTAATGCCTAGCTTGGTGTGTAGCCAGTCTGTACAATTATTACCATCAAAGACCATGCTGCTTTGGTTGAAACTGTAGTTTCCTGTTCCTGCTCCAGTCTAAAGCCATCTTACTTCAATGTTTTTGTTTCTTAAAAAAATTAGTTGTATTGACCTATTAATGCACTACAAAGGTGACAAGTGAGTGTAGAAGTGGAATTGGTGAGTGAGTGAACTCTGTGTGGAAATCAAAGAGCAAAGGCAAGCAATTGGGAAATGAGCTTCCCAACACTATTCAAAATATTCCTAATAGTGCCTATTAACATTGCAGGTTCATATCAAACTATGTGTCTTAAGATTCCTTTGGAAGATATTGCTAATTGTTCCCCAGATTCTGCTTCCCAAATTTTACCAGGTCCCAGGTCTACCAGTTAGAGATAATCCTCCCTTGCACCTAGGGGGGGCCTTATCTCTATGGTCTGTCCAATGGCACAGAATGAAATGATTTTCCAGCTGAGTTCTTTAAAAGCTACTGCTTAGATGGGAGGATTTCTTGAGGCTTGGAGTTCGAGACCAGCCTGAGCAAGAGTGAGACCCCCAACTCTACAAAAATCAGAAAATTACCTGGGCATAATGTTTTAATTTTAAGCCAGTAGTCCCAACTACATGAGAGGCTGAGGCAATAGGATCACTTGAAACCAGAAATGTGAGTTTGCAGTGAGCTAGGATCAGCTCTTCACACTAGCTCTGGTGACAGACAGACCTGGTGTCAAACAATATTAATAATAATAATAATAATAATAATAATAATGGCTACTGATCCCCTTCCGGGGGCAGAACTCTCTCTTTTCTCTTCCTGCTCTTTGCAAAATTGTTACAAATGGGGCATTCCTTGGACCTAAAGATACAAAAAGACTCACACCTAACCTACCACTCACCTCTGGATATTTTGTGACAGAATTAAGCTTCTGTCTTATTTAAGCCTTTGTATTTGGGGATGTCTTCATTAAAGCATATTAGCAGCCCACTAACCGGCACCTGCTGCCCAGATTAATTATCAGTAGCTCCCCTTGTCACACTTAAAAGTGTCCCAGGTTAGGTAACAAATGGCACAACTGTTCTACTGTAACACATAAAAGGTTATTATTATTTCATGGGCTCATTCCCCAATTCCAAGAAACATTTTGCCCCAATAAGCATTTCATTCAACTACACTGTTATAAAAAGTATTCTCATCTTTGAATGACCAGAAGGGCAGAGAACAATACCTTTTATGTTTTGAAACTTAAACAGAACAAACTCTACAAAGACTCTGGAGATAAAGGCACAGGACCAAAAAGCAGCTCAGCACAGTCCTTATTCCTGAAAAGCAAGGCTCTCCAAGTTGAATTGTCCTCACAGAGTTGGAGTGGCTTTCAAATTGAAGATTACCTGCCTGTCAAAAAACAAGAACAGCTGGAAACTCCAGGGGGAGTGCAAAATCAGAGCTCAGGGTTGACCAGGAAGAGCAAGGGATGAGATCAGCCTTGGTCTAGGAAGGGGGAGGACTTCTAAGTGCTAGATTACATTTGAGCATAAAGTAATTCTTTTTTTTTTTTTTTTTTTTTTTTTTTGAGATAGTGTCACTCAGTTACCCTCGGTAGGGTGCCATGGTATCACATCTCATAACAACCTTAAACTCCTGGGCTCAAGTGATCCTCTTGATTCATCCTCTTCAGTAACTAATACTACAGGTGCCCAACACAATGCCGGCTGGTTTTTCTATTTTTAGTAGAGACAGAGTCTCCCTCTTGCTCAGGCTGGTCTCAAAATCCTGAGTTCATCCACCTGCCTCAGCCTCCCAGAGTGCTAGGATTACAGGTGTGGGCCGCCACACCTAGCCTCCATCAATGTTTTACTTAGACTTTAAAACTTTATTGATTTTTATTCTGATAAAATACACATTGTGTAAAATCACCCACCTTTGCACCTTTAATGTGTACAGTTCAGGGGTGTGAAGGACATTCACTGTGGTGCAACTGTCACCACCATTTATCTACACAACTCACCTTGTAAAACTGAAACTCTGTACCCATTAACCAATGGTCTCTAATTCCCACCCTGAGGTATTTTGCTGCTTTACATCCTCCCTTCACAGCTGGAGCCGTGCACACCTCGGTTTAGGCAGCAGGAGCAGCGTAGTACTGAGAGTTAATCAGAAAGACTCAGTGGGAAGGAGCCTTGAGGGAATTATCAAAGTCACCCCAACAGCAGCACAGGAGGCTCTGGGCTGTGTGCAGGGCAGAGACACACACCCGTGCCTGGTCTCCCCACAACAGACATTAGCTGTTTAATGTCTGCAGAAGGACCAATGGGGATTTTAGTTCTCATTGTATGGTGTTAGTTTTGCTGAGTAACAAAGTCCTGTGAACCAGACTGTGCTGCAAGTTAGAGAGTCACCTGACTGTGGTCCCACCTTACGGGCCCCTTGTCCTGCTGTGGTCTGTGACTGAAAAATGCAACACTTGAACTTTCCTCTGTGATCTTTTCTCCTTTTTTTTTTTTAGACAGAGCCTCAAGCTGTCACCCTGGGTAGAGTGCTGTGGTATCGCAGCTCACAGCAACCTACAACTCCTGGGTTCAAGCGATTCTCCTGCCTCTGCCTCCCAAGTAGCTGGGACTACAGGCGCCTGCCGCAATGCCTGGCTATTTTTTGGTTACAACTGTCATTGTTATTTGGTGGGCCTGGGCTGGATTCGAACACACCAGCTCAGGTATATGTGGCTGGCCCCTTAGCTGCTTAAGCCACAGGTGCTGAACCAATCTTTTCTCCTTTTTATGACGTTGGCATGGGGGGATCTCTTTAAGAGACCTGAATAAGGTGTGGCCTTTTAGCTAATCAGAAGTGAAGGGGTGCCTCTGGGTCAGCCAGACGTCCTGTGTGTCAGACGGAGGATATATCCCAAGAGATTGCAGCCCAGAGGAATGGAGGGTGGTGGGAGGGTATCAAGTGGCATAAGACAAATTCCAGCTTCCCAGGCCCCTGTATTTCCACAGTAGGCCTGGATCTGTGGTTTCAGACTCCCATCACGGAGCTGCCTCATGGGGTCCTAAGAAACCTAAGGCATGTCCAGGAAGGCCTCAGCCTGGTGCATGGACGGGCCACGTGGTGTGCACAGCCTTTAACATGCAGCGGCCCTGACTAATATAATAGTGAGGGAGATGACTCCCCTGCACCCCAAAAGTGCAGGACCAGGGGAAGTAAGAAGGCCTGAAGACACGGTGGGAGTCCTGTGGGTCCCCTTTGTCCCCAGAGTGGAATTTCTTTGTAGTTCACAGGCCAATTAGTGATCAGCCAGTGTTGCTGTCCTTAAATCCACCCTGGCTCTCACTCCTTCAGGGCAAGTCCCAGTTCCTCACTCGGCTTTCGTCCCTCCGTGTCCTGCCCCTGCTGACTTTTCACCTGCCCCAGCCCACCCTTCCCACTACACACACTGAGTCGTCCAGTTTGCCACAGATGCCATCACACCTCCTGCCTCTGCACCTGTGGTTTCCTCTCCGGCAGCCCACATGCTGGTCACCTGGGCTCCGGGAGATGGATCAGACACAGATGTCCACACTGTGGAGACCTCGCCGCCCAGCTGGGAAGATGAGACAGGGACCTAACTAGCTACAGCACACCCACCTGTTCAAAGGTACAAAGGACAGACACACAGTGCTGCCCATGGCCACCTGCTGAGGGATCCGGGCAGCTTCTGAAGGAGGTGGGTCTGGGGGCTCTGCTGCCTGGGTGACCCCAGCAGATGTCCAGGAGGTGTTCTGGGAAGAAGGAAGCCAGGATGACAAGAACCCCCAGGGCAGAGGTGGCAGCAAGCGAGAGGGGTAGACCAACCCCCTCGTTGCCAAGACAACCCCCCATGGGTGGTGCATTTCGCGCTAGGCCTGCTCACTTACCCATCCCTCAGAAGGGCCCAGATGACTGGACATTCTGCTGATGAGACCTCTCTGCTGGTGCTTCAGGCCTGGGCTGTGTGCGCCAGTGGCCACCTTGCATGTTCCTCATTAGTCCAAGCTGGGGATCATGGAAAGTAAAAGGTGGCAATCAGCTTTGTTAATTTATTAGGTAACTTGGCTTCCTGGACCTCATGCATGTGAAGTCCCTGAAGAAAATCCCCTTCTGAAGCAATGTAGCTAGGGGAGGGGACTTTGAGGGTCACAAGCAGAGCAGGATCTGTGGACCAATGTCAGAAGGGAGAGAGTGTGGGATGTTGGCTTCCCCAAACCTGTCAGACGCTTCCGACCTCCAGTGTGACTGTCAATCTCCTCTCAGCTCGTCACGTGTTCCCAAGGACACCCAAATAAAGACGCTTTCACTTGTCTGGGGCACAAATAGAGAGCGGACTGTACAGGCTGTAGAGGGGCCCCATCCCCTCTGGAACCCGCTCGTCCTGCCCGTTCTCCTGGGCGCCCGGCTCTGCCGTCAGTCACAACGGTGCCCAGTGCGGAGTATTTGCCCCATGAACACTGGTTGTCACTCGTCCTCCTTCCTCCTAGAGACCTGCGGGGTTCCTGCCTGTCCCTCATCGTTCCCGGGGGCCTCCCTTTCTGACCTGTGTTGGACACGCTGGATATAGACTTTCATTTTCCCCTCAGATGCCCGAAGACATCCCACACTCTCAGGCTGTTGTGTCGGTTCCCCTGCTCCGCCCTCGGAGCCTGTCGGCCGCGTCCCCAGCGCAGTGAGGAAGGACTGCGGCCCACGGACAGCGCGGGCTGGGCTGTGCTTCCCGCAGGCCTGGGCTGGAGTGAACAGGGGATCACGGTTGCTCCCCATTTGTGCCTGGAGGACCATGAAGGGGAGGAGGCGTGGACGTGACTGCGATATTGCCACGTGGAGTTTTGAGGACAGTGAGGTTGAAGGAGAGTTTAGTGACAAATGTGAGCGTGACCCCCTTCCTGTGTGCGGTGACATTAGTTCCAGGGAACCTGAAGCTGTG
>CAUYRH010007741.1:0-12203 GCA_963574655.1 Perodicticus potto
TGCAGGGGGAAACAGTTTACAGCAGTTTCCGCGGTTATGAACTATATTTCAAACACAACAATCCACCAAATCTCTGTGCGTTGCCAAGTGCCCATCCACTCCAACAACTCACACGGCGAAAGGTCCAGTACTCCCTCCCTCTCACCTGCCGACTGGAGAGTGATGAACTACGGGACTGTCACCGTCACCATCTTCAGGACTCCCCCCCACATCTGCTTGTGTTTTAACATAGTGTTCTCCATCAGTATCTGTGTCCAAATTCCCTTTTATCAAAATGATGTATCTTAAAAGGATGTCATTAGACTGGGGCTCACCCTAATCTGGTATGATTTCTTCTTAACTTGCTTACATCTGCAAAGACCATATTTCTACCTTTATAGATACTGGGAATTAGGACTTGCACATATCTTTTGAGGGGACATGATTTAGCTCAGAAAAGAAGGAAAATTCCATGTACCATGTACACCCCGAACCAAATGCAAATTGAATCAAAGTCAGGAGTGGAAGATTAGCCTAGGAAGACAGTGGAGATGTAGGGTTGTACAGAGGCCACATGAGAGAATAAGTCAGCACAGGGACTCATGGTTGGACTACACCAACCATGCTTTGCAAGACAGCCTTTAATTTTAGACAAAGTGGGGTTCCCAAATGAGGCATTTAGCTCCTTTGAGGAGGGTATGGAACAAGAGCTAATGGAACAGTGGTTCTCAACCTTCCTAATGCCACAATGTATTTTCATTGTTAAAAAGGAATCGTGACCCACAGGTTGAGAACCGCTGTAATAGAAGAAGAGAAGTAAGTATGGGATTTATATTAAGGTAACAAAAAAGTAGGACTGATAATTTAAAGGAAATAGTGTCCAAAGCTTCCTATGAATTAAATGTAATATTCCAAAGATATATATATATGTGTATGTATAGCTATGCCAAACATTTCAAATAGAAAATAAAAACTGTATATCGTAGTAAAAATGTGAATGTAGTTTAATGAGTTACTGAAAAAATGCATTCTCGTGAATTACTCTCATTTTTGATCATGCCATTTGCTAGAAAATCAGTCTCAAGATAATTGCATACAAACAGAAGGGGCCTAGGAAAGTCCTCAGGCACTCACTTTCTAAAATTGTGGAAACTATAAATGAGCAAAACTTTGTTCTTGGGATTACTTCTACAGGAAATGACTGCTTTACTCAGCCTTTGGTCTCCCTTCATTGCCTTTTGATGTCTCCACAAATCAGTAACAGCTACAATATTTCTGCTGAGGCATCACTTTTTCCCCCCAGTGATCTCATAATATCTAAGAGAAGATTGGGAACTTTGTACACTCATTGGTATACAATAGAGGACCTTATTTTCAAGTGTTTGAAATCAAGGCCATAATTGCATAAATCATGTGGCACAGAATGGGGATAAGAAATAAAATGCTCCAAAGGGTTAAAATAAAAACTTAGTCCCAGAAAGTATTTCCACTTATTTTTGAAGCCTTGGGAATGAGGATTTGACAATACATTTATTTGTACTTTCTAGACTAAGTGAAGCAGCATTCGAGACAAACATCATCCACAGAGGGCTGAAATGAAGGGAAAGGGGCCAATGGACATTTGCCCCATGTGTGATGAAGATAGAAAGTGAAGGTTTGTCAAATAAATTTGGAATGTGTACTTGTTCTGCTTCATTTAATTATTCTCTTTATTATTTTTCTACCTCTTTCCCTCCTACCCCTCTGACCAAAATATTGGTTCATATGCTTTTCAGAACTAGTACTAATGAGAGAAGGAATCTGAGGGCGCAGGGTAGACAGGTGTAGAGCCCCATTGAATGGAACAGAAATGTTTGAAGAGGACTCCAGGAAGAATGGGAGTGTCCTTGGATAACTGGCTCTTTATATTTATGTGGCAGTTAAACGCACTCCAATTAAAGCCCATGCACATGTGAGCTGCCATATTCCAGAATAGCCACCTTCAACTTTATCAATGGTCACAGCCATTCTTTCATTCCACCAGAACAAGGCAAGGAGACAACATCTCCGTGGGGAAAGGAAGAAGCCCTTTAGTATAAGAGAGGTGGTCATGGTCAGTATATGAGGAGAGGTTTCCCATTGAGAAATGACCTCCCAGTTCCAGACAACTCTAGCAAACAATGGAGAATCAATGGTGGGATAGGATCATGCTCAAAGGAACAGGTAATATCAGTGAAAATGGCCTGGAAGTCTATCAGAAGAGCTCAAAGATCTATATCTAATTTTCTCAAAAGATCCCTTTTTCTGGGTTGATCTTGAAATTCTTTATTTACTTTGAAAGAGGAGTACCCTGCAGCCATTGCTAACCTTCCTCACCCCAACATGTTTCTTAGCAGCTCACATTCTGTTTACTGTCCTGTCATTACACTGAAGAGACCATGACCTTCAGAATACAAAGTTCGATAGTCCTGCCTTTGTCCTCCTCCTAGTTGGCCAGCCTTTGTCACCTTGTACTCCTTGAAAATCTCTCTTCTTTACTCTTTACTGAACTTACTTCATCCTCATGGACCCTTAAGTCTCCAATCACTCCTCTGTATCTCTCTATTTCTTCTCCCTGTCCTGAATGAAGAAATCTCCCTCCAAAGTCATTACATTTTGCTTTTCTTTCACTCTACTTTTTCTCCATGAACAATGCCATCTATTCCCAGGGCTTCAATCATTACCTCTTTGAACTTCCAAAGTGTCCCTCTAGGCTCAAGCTCTCAAAGTAGCTTTATTCAGGATTTCCAATTGACTCCTGCATATCTTGCACTAAATGCTTCAGAAGCATTCCACAAAGTGTATGTGTCAACCGAATTTACCTCCCACTACAATCTTCATTTCCTTTAGATTTCTGTCAAAGCACCACCATCTTTCTCATCTTTCCCCTCCTCCAACATCCAAAAAGTCAGTCTACAAATCTCTCTGCCACAGTCTCCCTGTTATCATCCCCAGTTGTCATATTTCTAGCTTAATTGATACTAAGTTAGGTAGTGACCATAATCTCTGCATGACCTCCCAGCCTCCAAGTATCCCTGTTCTCATGAACCACTTATGTCACTGATAGCACTCATCTGCTCACAAACTTTCAATGTGTCTTCCTTGCCTCCAAATCAAATAAAAATGACTCAACCCAAACTTTGAAATCCTCACAATGTTATCCCAACCTGCCTTTCTAGAATTACCTCTTGTGATTGCCCACACAGGACTCTGCATTCCAACCCCTTGCCTCCTCACCTCTCTCTCCACCCCAAATTTCTATGTCCTCTCTGCCTATCAGAGACCACACCTTCCTTGAGATCAACAATAGAAGTCATCCTCCCTCCATCAGACCTCCCCCCTCCCCTCCCACCCTTCTTCCTCCCGCCTTCATCCTGGACCATAGTTGTGATCTATTCTTCATATGAAAGTGTGAGTGATTGTAAATTGGTTTCATAATAGTACTGAGTACATTAGATATTTTTAGTTCCATTCTATTTTTTTTGCAGTTTTTGTCCGGGGCTGGGTTTGAACTCACCACCTCTGGCATATGGGGCTGGCGCCCTACCCCTTTGAGCTACAGGCGCCACCCATCTTCCATTCTTGAGATACTTTACTAAGTAGGATAAGTTTGAATGGTAGGATCACACCTATGGTGCATAATGCAAGGGTACTTGTCGAATTTATTAAGTATAGATTATAAATGTCTTAACACAATAATTAAATAAATGAGATGAGGTTCATATTAACCAGTGTGATATAAACGCTCCTAATTCTATATGAAATCAGCACATTGCACCCCATACATGCATTAATGTATACATGATCTATGTGTTTATGATTTAATAAAATATATGTATATATTAAAAAACAATACTAGTCATTTTATTCATGAAGACTGTCCTCACCACACCCCCATTTGAGTTTGAAATATTTCTCTTTGAATCTCTGTACTGTAGCTCAAACCATCTCCAAGTTGTGGTAGAATTTTGTCAAAGGTTGGTACATGTCTTTATTTTTTCTTTCAATATTAGATTCAAGCAGTCAGAAGCATGGAATCCATGTCCTATTTATCTATGCATCACCAAAATTTAGGCTAGTAAAAGTTTTTCTAATTGAATTGAATCTTCTTTCTTTCACAGAAATAAAAGTTTAAGTAAATTGTTCGATTAATTCACTTGTGTGCCTGTGCCAAAACATCACCTATACCCTAGAAAAGTATACAACCCCTGGCAGAATGGGAAAAATATGGACCCATAATAATTAAAAATAAGATAAAAAAAGAGGCTTTGGGGGATGCCTACCTTCAAATGGTATTTAGATTCAAAACTAGTTTCATTTTAACAAATGGAAATATAATCCTTCTGTTACTAAACATAAACTATTTTTCCACTTATCACAAAATCAAAATTAGTTACCACTTTCAAACACCTTGAAATAGGCTGAAATAGGGTAGAAAGGAATGGGGTAACATTTTCTAAGAGAATGTACATACATCACTGTACGACTAGGAAATGTACATATATTAGTGCTGCACTACTAATATTTCCTTAATTAAAAAGAACAGCCTTTTTTTATTTTAGAGATAGAGTCTTACTTTATTGCCCTCGGTACAGTGCTATGGCATCACAGCTCACAGTAACCCCCAACTCCTGGTCTTTGGAGTTTCTCTTGCCTCAGCCTTCCAAGTAGCTAGGACTACAGGTGCCCGCCCCAACATCCAGCCATTTTTTATTACAATTTGGCCAGGGCAGGGTTCGAAATTGCCACCCTCAGTATATGGCGCTGGCGCCCCACCCACTGAGCCATAGGCACTGCCCAGAACAGCCTATTTTTTTTTTTTTTTTTGTCTACTTAAAACAATACATGTATGCATTTCAGTTGTAAGGTGTTCAAGCCCATAAAAATATCACTGACTAAAGCACACAACATTTTTCCAATTCTGCCAGGGATAGAGGCTCACATCAGTAGAAAAGCTGTTCTTTTACCAGGATATTTAAATAATCCTAAGCAAAAGCATTTATCACACTGGCGATTATTCTTCTCAGAAAATTAGCTGTAAAGAAAATGTTTCAGAGCTTCCATCAGGACATTCTTAGTTTCACTTTTGAAATGGACAGATTTTTGCAATAATATGAATAATCTTTGCAGAAAAGAGGGGCCAGGAAGCCTGGGGAGATAGGTGAACCACCACTGGACTTAATTGCTCAGCCACAATCTCACTCTCCATCACACTTTAACTTTTCTTTACTTATATCACATAAATTAACTCAGAAGCAATGCAGAGTAATTTGGCTTCATTCTGATCCAAATTAATGGGCATGATCACAAAGCCATGTGTACAATTGCAATGAAGATACACTATAATTATTCTATTGTATGGGTTAGCATTTCAGCCGTGTATTAATGTATTTTGAATGCATAATATATGATGCTTTTGTGGTCTTCTGCCTTTACACCCTACTGAAAAATGCCCTCCAGTATAAAAAAAACAACAAAAATAAATTATTAGACACAAAGGAAGGAAAAAAGAAAGAATAAAATCAGGAATAAAAAGAAACGACAAAGGGTGAAGTGTGCTCCCAGGAACCCATTTCCTCACATAAATTTTATTTCCAAATCTCTTCATTAAGTAACACATTAAGTAGTACAACAATGGATCATTTTTTTCTCAGTGTTTAAGTGAGGCAGTTCGCAGATAGGGAACTCTGGGCATTTGAGCATATGTAAGAAATGGAGAAGAGAAATCACAAAAGAACACAGGCACTTACGTCTGCAGTCAATCGTGGGTTTTGCTGGTAAGTATCAGCTTGAGACCATGAATTATTTCGGCCCAAGCCATATAGTTCATGGATCCCTGCTCAGAGAACATTACACTCTTAGGGCAAGCAATTATATGTCTTCAAGATTAATCCCAAACAAGACAATGATTTAGAAATTGACACATTCTCTTTTGAAGAGCTTTTAGTCATAAAAGTAATTTTTTTCTTCCCTACACTTAAGGCCTTCCAACTCCCCCCCGCCCCCTATCAAAGGTATAAAGCTGTGCTTCCACCTGCTAGCACTCACAGACCAATAACTTCAATTTGGGGCACTTATTTATAGTCTGAATGGACCTATCCACACCTGCTTTCCCCTTAATTAGCTGGTTATCTAAAGGCTGCAGATTGGAGGCTGCCAGCTCCCCAAACTAAGGAAAGATCATTCTGTTGCTGATGTAAGAGAACTGGGGGAGTGAAGGAGAAAGGCAAAAGAATTTTTCTTTCAGAGAAACTGGATAGGGAAATGTTCACACAAAAGGAAGGATCATTCATGAAGATTAAGGGAGCAAAAAAAAAAATTTTTTTTAATGCAACTTGAAGCCAGAAAAATGAACAGCAGCCCTGTCAATGACACTGAAGTCCCTTTGACTTTAGAGCATCTGAAGTCTTCCACAGTACCCAGATTTCTCCCTGATTCATCACCTAACTCACGCTGGCGGGGCAGAGGAACTGCTGGAATTTGGATAGCTCACGTTATTTCCTGGGTGCCCTCATCAGTCATATGTGGCAATAAACAAATCTCTATATTTCTTGTTAGCTTGGATATCCTGTTGTCATTTCATCTCTTCTGCCACCACTGAAGCCACCTGGAAGTAGGAGGGAGAAACAACAAATAGAACAATGTGTTGTGAAAATTAGTCCCTTTCCACATGACTAGAACATTTGAAAAGTTTCAAACCACCGTAGGTGAGTTTTAGAGTTAGAGGAAATTTAGACAGTCATCCACTTCAACTTTCTCACATTACAGATAAGAAAACCAAGGCCTAAGACAGTTAACTGATTTGTCCGCACACCATGGAGCACAGTCAAGATCAGAAATCAAGTTCAGCTGCCTCTCTGGACAAATAGCTGGTGGATTTCTAGTGAAACAATCAGACTGTACACATTTTTCCTCCAGTCAGCACCAGAATGAAAATTATAAAATGAAGGCAAGCCACACGCTAAGATTTAGGTGCAGCTTTCTCTTTCCTTCATGGAGTTTTACAAGCTCTTTATAGATGCTAAGGGTGCTCAGTGTAAGTTTGGTACAAATAATAATGTACTCTCGAAAGCCCTTCAAGATTAGCACTAGACCAGGGTAACTGTGTGCTTCAGATATATTGCAAGCATGCTACTGGACCATAGCGCTCCTTGGCTTCAGTCACATCAACAGCTTCCCCTGCTCTCCAGATACATAGCAAACCCCTCACCATGTCCTAGGAGGCCTTCAAGATTTGGCTGCGGCTGACTTTACCAGCTTTATCTGATGTTCAACCCCAGAAAATTGTATCTTTCAGCCGCATTAAACAATTTACCGTTTCACAAGCACAGCACAGCCTGTTCTCTCCACACTTTCCTTCTCATTTCGTCTGCACTGATGTCCTAGTCATCCTTCAAGTTCCAGCTTTGACATCACTCCTTCCAGAAAACCTTTCCTTCGCCCCTCCTAAGACCAAGTTAGCTGAGATTGCTTACCTCCACCTGTTCATTATGTCCCAATATCATCCTTGCCTTTTGTTTGTCTGCCTCTACCCCTACACAGAAAGCTGGTTAAAGAAAAGGGATTTTCTTCCCCGCTATCAAAAATACCCCAGACTGTTCGCTGCCATGATAGTGGCTCCAAAAACATTTCTTAAATAAAGTGACATCAAGAGAGCTGAAGTTATAACTACATTACTACAAGCCCTTTTCTTCGTGGAGATGTTAAAGAATTGACTATGTGTTTTTATAAATGTGTACAGCAAGTGCTAAGGCCTTTTCCCTTATGTTCAGAACCCCACAGACTGGCTCTGGACCTTCTGGGCATCCTGAAATTCGAGTTTTATTCACTGAAATAAGGATGTAGAGATATTGGCTAGGAACACTCTATAACTGAAAATTTGCCACTACAAATATTCCGTATCAGTTCGAATCGTGCCCAGGTGTCAATTAGAGAGTGACGAGGAGCCCAGTTCTGGGATCTAACTCCCTGAATTGAGTCCAAGTTCTGCTCCTTAACGTGACCTCATGCAGGTGGCTTCAGCTCCTGCATGTCTCAATCTCCTCCTCTGTGCAGAGAGACACCATCAATACCTACGTCACACAGCTGTTGGGGAACTACATTAATTATTACATGTAAAATTCCTAAAAGCAACATCTAGCACACGATAGTTGTTCAATACTGCCTTAACATTTTTGTCACAATGATGATTACAATCATTATCTCTAAGCACTTTATACGTGTTACATACGAGGTCACACACTTAAGTTTGAGAACTCATCCTAGAAAAAGTGTTATATACCTCATTGCTGAATATCACTATAGTCACCAGATGGCCAAGGGCAGTACTTTGAAGGTGACCATAGCAATATTCAGCAATGTGGTATGTAGCACTTTTTCTAGGATGAGTTTGTGAACTTAATTGTCAGACCTCATACATATCTATGACTCATTTAATCCTGAGAAATATTCAATAAGGGAGTTATGATCACCATTACAAATTCATACATCATGAAACGTCGTCATGTCATTATGCAATGGCTGATGTTGTAAAAGTTATGTCTGTAAATGTGAAGATTCTACTGTCTATCCCTTCCCCTCCTCACGTCCAACTTCTAGAAACAAATTGTCCTCAAACATCCTTGTTCTATTGATGTTAATGGCATTACCTCAGTACCTGTAAACACAAAACCCTGTATTTATCTTTGATTTGCCACTCCACCAGAACACCCAGCCAATCTTCTTCCATGAGATCCCTCACTTCCCTCCCACACCTTTTCCTGTTCTCAATATACACCCTCTTTATTCCAGTCTCATCTTCTCAAAATTAGATGGCTGCACACATAATAATTCTTTACTTTTTAGTTTTAAAAACACATACATATCATAGAGTTCTGCCTTCAAAAAAGCTAAAACCACAAACTTCTCCCAGTTTCTGCATCTTCTTCCCAAAACTATTTTAAAAAAATTAAAAAATTTTAAAAAAAGGAAAATGAACCAGAAAAACAATTTCATTCCAATGATGCCACATCAACCACATCACCTAGCAAAAGCCTTTAGAGAAACCCAACTGGTCTGATTAGGAATATAAATTCCATAGCAACCCAATGTCACACTTTCCTAGTGACTTATTTGTGCTTGTTTTTTAAGGATGGTTAAGCAAGGGGGGGTACTAACTTCTTGAAATGAATTAACTTCCTCCTACAACTTGATTTTCATTGTGCTGTTAGCTTATGTAAGACCAATTATGCTCTAAGTTATCAATAACCCTTGTGGTCTCTGAAGTTCTTAGGGAAAAGAAAAACAAATGAAAAAATTGATGTCAATTCTTCTTATGGGTTTATTAGTTTCTATTTGGATAAGACTAATTCCAGTTATGCTTTTCTGGTTCTTGGTCATCACAAAATGAGAACAATCAGTTCTATAGCAATAGAGGGACAAATCTATGAACTTAAAAGTTCAGGGCAGCCTCAAAGTTTAAATCATGAGCGAAACCTAACTAGATGTCCAATCTAGTAGACCAAATCCTGTTTCATCATCTTGGAAAGTATCTCAGAGGCAGAAATGTATTTCTACACTGTCCTTATGTTAAACAATGCATCGCATGTGAGATGGCTCTAATGCCTGCAGGCACCAAGCCTACAGAAAGTGCCCATTGACTTTGTTAACTATAAAATGAATTGCAGGGTTTAAAATATGGCCCTTATCATCTTTGGTTAATAATGCCACCTTGAATACATATAACTCCTCTCCACTCTTGACTCAAAATACTTTTACAGGTATGATTTTATTTATTCTTGAAACTTATCTGTGATTTAAGAGTTAATTGTGAAACATTGGAGCTATGGGGTGAATCAAAACTATCTCCTCCAGCTTTGAGATTTAAGGTAAGTGATAAAAAAGAAAGAAAAATTTGGGAGGAAACAAAAATAGATCTCAAAACAACAGATGCTGGCATGAATGCAGAGAGAAAAGAGCACATATACACGCTGGTGGGACTGCAAACTAGGGCAAACTTTATGAAAAATAGTACGGAGATACCTCAAAGAACTAAAAGTAGACCTACCATTTGATCCAGCAATACCACTATTAGGTATCTACCCAAAGGGGAAAAAAGTAATTGAATCAAAAAGACATGAGTGCTAGTATGTTTATTGCAGCACAATTCACAAGGGCAAAGATGTATCAACCCAAGTTACCATCAATACATGAGTGAATTAATAAAATGCAGTATATGTATACCATGGAATACTACTCAGCCAATAAAAAAATGGGGACTTAATACATTTTGTAACAACTTGGATGGAAATGGAGACCATTATTCTCAGTGAATATCACAAAAATGGAAAAACAAACACCATATGTATTTGCTATCAACATCCATGTGCACATTTGGCAGTAAAAACTCCAGGGAAATAAAACAGTTGGGAGGGAGGTATAGGAAATAGGTAAATTCACACCTAAAGAGTACAGTGCTTTACTTACTGTGTTTTTGGCTGTGCAGAAGCTTTTTAGTTTGATCAGGTCCCAGTAGAGTATTTTTTATGCTGCTTCAATTGCCTGGGGAGTCCTCCTCATAAAATATTCGCCCAGGCCAATTCCTTCAAGAGTACTTTCTTCTAGTATTTTTATAGTTTCATGTCTTAAGTTTAAACCTTTAATCCAGTGAGAGTCTATCTTAGTTAATGGTGAAAGGTGTGGGTCTAGTTTCAGTCTTCTACAGGTTGCCAGCCAGTTCACCCAGCACCATTTGTTAAATAGGGAATCTTCCCCCCCCCCCCCCGAATGTTTTTAATTGGCTTGTCAAAGATCAAATAACGGTAGGTAGCTGGGTTCATCTCTTGGTTCTCTATTCTGTTCCATACATCTGCCTCTCTGTTTTTGTGCTAGTACCATGCTATTTTGATCACTATCAATTTATAGTATAGTCTGAGGTCTGGTAGCATAATTCCTCCTGCTTTGTTTTTATTTCTGAGTAATGTCTTGGCTATTCAAGTTTTTTTCTGATTCAATTTAAAATGATGTATTAGTTTTTCAAGATCTTTAAAGTATGACAATGGAGCTTTAATAGGGATTGCATTAAAATTGTATATTGCTTTGAGTAGTATGGACATTTTAACAATGTTGATTCTTCCCAGCCATGAGCATGGTATGTTTTTCCATTTGTCAACATTTTCAGCTGTTTCTTTTTTTAAAGTTTTGTAGTTCTCTTTATAGAGATCTTTCACATCCTTTGTTAGGCAAACTCTCAAATATTTCATCTTCTTTGGCACTACTGTGAATGAAATAGAGTCCATGACTGTTTTTTCAGCTTGGCTATTGTTGGTATATATAAAAGCTACAGATTTATGAGTGTTGATTTTGTACCCTGAGACACTGATGTATTCCTTGATCACTTCTAAGAGTTTTGTGGTAGAATCCCTGGTGTTTAAATGCAAATCAAAACCACTTTGAGATATCATCTAACCTCAGTAAGATTAGCCAACATCACAAAATCTCAAAACCAGAGATGTTGGCATGGATGTGGAGAAAAGGGAACACTTCGACACTGCTGGTGGGAATACAAACTAATATGTTCCTTTTGGAAAGAGGTTTGGATAATACTTAGAGATCTAAAAATTGACCTGCCATTTGATCCTATAATTCCTCTACTAGGTATCTATCCAGACAACCAAAAATCACATTATAACAAAGATAATGGTACCAGAAAGTTTATTGCAGCCCAATTCATAATTGCTAAGACATGGAAGAAGCCCAAGTGCTCATCGACCCATGAATGGATTAATAAATTGTGGTATATGTACACGATGGAATATTATGCAGCCTTAAAGAAACATGGAGACTTTACCTCTTTCATGTTTACATGGATGGAGCTGGAACATATTCTTCTTAGCAAAGCATCTCAAAAATGGAAGAAAATGTATCCAATGTAGTCAGCCCTACCATGAAACTAATCTGTAGCTTTCATATGAAGGCTATAAACCAATTATAGCATAAGAATATGGGGAGTAAAACTATCCTGATGGGGCGTTTTCCTGTAGGAGTTCCATCTTGATGAAAAGTGTCAGGGCAGGAATTGGACTTCTCAGAGGGTTACAGTATCTCCTGACAGGACCTGTCAGCCAGCCTGTCAGTGTTTGGGCAATAATGTTGGCATTATTTGAGGTGGCAGGCAAGATGCCTGCCTTCTCTTGTATCTGGGCGAGTAACTGAGCCAGCCAAGGGGA
>CAUYRH010007743.1:0-16629 GCA_963574655.1 Perodicticus potto
GGCGGGCACCTGTAGTCCCAGCTACTTGGGAGGCGGAGGCAGGAGACTTGCTTGAGCCCAGGAATTGGAGGTTGCTGTGAGCTATGATGCCACAGCACTCTATCCAGGGTGACAGCTTGAGGCTCTGTCTCAAAAAAAAAAGAATTACAGCAGTGAATAAACATTACATTTCTTGTTAAACTTGGCAAGAGTGGAAGTGAAATCAGGGACTTGTTAGCCCAAGGTTACGGGGATAATGCTATGAAGAAAATGTTAGTGTACAAATGGATTAAGTGTTTTTCTGAAGGGAGAGAAAGTGTCACTGATGAAGAGAGATCAGGGCATCTAGTAATGAGCAGAACTGATGAAAACATTGCAAAAATTCATTGAATTGTGTGTCAAAATTGTTGGCTGATTGTGAGAAACATAGCAAACCAAGTAAACATGGATAGAAAAACAGTTAGGAAAATCTTAACCGAAAATCTTGGCTGGAAAACGGTGTGACTCTTGCCTCATGACAAGAGCTCACCCAGCACTGTCTGTGAAGGAGGTTTTAGCTAGTAAACAAATAACTGTATTGGAACACCCTCCCTACACACCTGATCTGGCCCCCAGTGCCTTTTTTCTTTATCTAAAAATAAAGGAAATCTTGAAAGGAAGACATTTTGATGAAATTTAGGACATCTAGGGTGATATGTTGACAGCTTTAACCATTACAGAGAAAGAGTTCCAGAATTGTTCTGAAGCATGGAATAGGTGCTGGCACCAGTGCACAGCTGCCCAAGGGGAGCACTTTGAAGGTGACTGCAGTGATATTCAGCAAAGAGGTGTGTAGTATGAGTTTGTGAACTTAATTGTCAGACCTTGTATACAACAAGGCACAATACACATTTTTCTCAAGTGCACATGGATTATTTTCCATAATAGACCATATGTTAGGCCATGAAACAAATTTCAATATCTTATACTTTGGAAGAGAGAAATCATACAAAATATCTTCTCCAACTACATTGGAATGAAGCTAGAAATTTAAACCAAAAGAAAACTGAAAAATTCACAAATATGTAGAAACTAAACACCACACTCTTAAACAAGTAATAAGGAGAGAAAAATCACAGGAGAAATTAGAAAATATTGAGAGATGAATGAAGATGAAAATATGATATATCAGAACTTGTGGGATGTAACAAATGCAGTGCTTACAGGGAAATTTACAACTATAATAACTACATTAGAAAAGAAAAAAGATCTTAAATCAATAACCTAACTTTACACCTTGAGGAACTAGGAAAAAAGCAAACTAAGACCAAAGATAGCAGAAGGAAATAAGTAATAAAGATTAGAGCAGAGATAAATAGAAAAGGAAAGAAAAAGAAATAAGGAGAATCAATAAAAACAAAATTTAGTTTTTGAAAGCATCAGTAAAATTGACAAAGAAGAATATAGAGAGAGAGAAGATGGAAATAACTAAAACCAGAAATGAAAATGGGGATATACAGAAATAAAATGATTATAACAATATTATGAATAATTTTATGCCAACAAACCAGATAACCTAGATGAAATGGAAAAAATCCTAGAAAGAGATATAAATCATCTAAATTGACTGAAGAATAAGTAGAAAATATTAACAGACCTAAAGGTAGTAAAGAGATAGAATCAATAATTAAAAACTTCATAACAGTGAGTTCAGGACTAGGTGGCTTCACTGGTAAATTCTACTAAGCATTTCTGAATAATTGAACATCAATCCTCTAAAATTTTTCAAACATAGAAGAGAAGGGAACATTTCATAACTCATTCTGAGGCCAACATTACCCTAATATTAAAGCAGATAAAGATATCACAGGAAAGAAAATTTTAGACCAATATTCATTATGAAAATAGATGCAAACATCCTTAACAAAATACTAGCAAGCTTAATTTAATGGCACATTAAAAGGGTACACACAACAACCAAATGGAATTTATGATCAAGTGGAATTTATCCCAGGAATGCAAGGGTGGTCCAACATGGAAAATCAGTGTACTACATCACAATAACAGAATGACGGAAACACACACACACGCACACACACACACAAACACACGGTCATCTCAATTGATGCAAAGTTCAACATCTGTTCAAAATAAAAAAAACTGTTAAAACTAGAAATAAGGAGAATTTTCTCAATATGATAAAGAGCATTTATGAAAATTCTACAGCTAACCTCACATTTCCCCCCTAAGGAATAAGACAGAATGGCAAGTTTCACTGGAAGTTATAGCCAGAACAATTACATAAAAAATATAAAAGCCATCTCAATTTGAAAGGAACAAGAGAAATTATCTCTGCTTGCAGATGACATTATCTACAAAATTCCAAAGAATCCAGGAGAAAGCTAATGCATCAAATACACATATTCCACCACAGGACACAAGATCAACACACAGAAGTCTGGGATATTTCTATATATCTGGAATGAACAACCCAAAAAGGGAAAATAAAAAACAATTCAATTTGCAGCAGCATCTAAAATAAGGTTAACCATGTAAGGAAGTGAAAGACTTTTACAGGGAAAATTATAAAACAATGGTGAAAGAAATTAAATGAGACCTAAATAAATGAAAAGACATCCTGTGTTTATAGGTAAGGAGTGCTCTGCTTTTGCTCTCTTTTTTTGTCTGCCTCTTTAAATGATTGGGCTAGTTCAAGAGTCTTATCTTCAAGCTCTGAGATTTTTTTGTCTCTCCATTGTTTAATCTGATGATGAAACTGTTTGCTGTGTTTTGAAACTCCTTGAATGACTCCATTGTTTAAGCTCCATTATATCCTTCCTAATTTTGTCTAGGTCCTTAGTGGCTTTGTCTTTAATTTCATTAATTTCTTGAGACATTTTTTCGAAATCTTTTTGCTGGTTTTCAGCTTTCCAATTTCATTCATCTTATTTACCATGCATATTCTGAATTACATTTATGTCCTTTCAACAATTTCTTTATGGTTGGAATTCTCTGCAGTAGCTCCATTGTGATCCCTTGCAAGAGTTGATCTATTCTGATTTTTTCATGTTGTCAGCATTCTTTTGCTGGTTTCCCTTCATGTGTGGTTTCTTTTTTTCCTTTCTTTTCTTTACTTTTTCTACTTTTGACTCCAGGCTATACAGTTGACCATAAGGTACAGTAGAGAAAAAAAGAAGAAAAAAAATAAGAATAAGACTAAGACTAGGAGGATAAGAAGATTTGACGGTATTATTAAAATCTTTGTTGCCTGCTCACTTCACTAACTTCCCTTCCTGCTTCTCCTCTGCCTTCCAGTTGTCCCATGCAGTCACTCTGACCCCCCACAGCGCTGGCTCTGAGGACAGTGGTCTGAATGGTGGTGACGGCTCGCACTTTTCCTCTCCTTTCTCAGGAGAGGCTGCAGAAGGCTGCCATTAGACCGCCATCTTTGAGGGTCTGATTTTCACATGTCTTTTGAATGGGGAGACCATGAGATCAGAGAGAAGAGGGTAGCACGCCTCACAGGGCCAATGGGAAGTGGAAAGCAGTCTAGAACATACACTCAAACAGCAGGCATGGAACAAAAGGGAAACAGACTTCTGTGTTCACAGGTAGGAAGGCTTAATATTGTCAAGATGTCAGTACTACTTAAAGCAATCTATGGATTCATGTCAATCACTATCAGAATTCCAAATAGCCTTTGTTTTCCCTGGAAAAGCCGTTCCTCAAATTCATACAGAATTGGAAAGGGTCAGATTAGCTAAAACAGTCTTAAGAAAAAGAAAAATGAAGTTGAGAGATTAACATTTCCCAATTTCTAGGCTTTCTATAAAGCTACAGCAATCATAACAGTGTGATATTTGTGCAAGGATAAACATATAGACCAATGGTGCAGAATTAAGAGTTCTTTTTTCATGGCTCATTTTCCTTGAGCCATAAAAAGGCATTATTCAGCCAAAAAGGGGCCACATATATATGGCCAATTCATTTTTTGTTTGTTTGTTTTGAGACAGAGTCTTACTCTGTTACCCAGCCTAGAGTGCAGTGGCATCATCATATCCACTACAACCTCAGATTTCTCAGTGTAAGTGATTCTGCCTCTGCCTCCCAAGTAGCTGGGACTACAGGTGCCCACCACCATGTGTGTTTTTTTTTTTTTTTTTTTGCTTTTTGTAGAGATGGCGTCTAGCTCTTGCTTAGGCTGGTCTTGGACTTCTGGTGGTATGAGTCATTGCCCATGGCCCCAGTTCCTTTTTTACAGGGGTACCAATTTCTTTCAACAGATGGTGCTAGGAAACTGGATTTTCACATCTAAATAATAAAGGGGGTTTTGTACTTTACATTACATACAAAGTTTAACTCCAAATGGTATGGTGATTATAGAAAACAGTTTAGTGATTGCTTAAAAAGCTAAACACAGAATTACCATATGACCCAACAATTCTACTCATGGGTATGTAGTCAAAGGAATTGAAAGCAGGGACTTGAACAGATATTTGTATGCCAAGGTCCATTGCAGTATTATTAACCAGTGTTTTTGTATATATTATATATATGTTGTTTTTGAGGTATAATTTACAAGCAATGAGCTGTGAAATGTTTAATAATAGCCCCTGCACTTGGAGTGAAGGGCACTGGATGAGGAGATGAGAGCGTCAGTGTGGCAGCAGCAGCAGCCCACTTCGTTCTGCTGGTTGTCCTTGAGCACCAGTTTGCTCCCGGATAAACTGAGAGTAATAATACCTATCCTGCTGCACGGGTGGAAGGTTAAATGTGATAATGATGTGTATGAGATGCCTGCACAGTGCCTGGAGCGCAGGTATTGAAGAATTATTTATTCCCTTTTCTTTCCTTAACCACCACTTATCCCCTACTCCCAGTTAGAAAACAGACGTAAAGTGTGGATGCTTCTGAAAAATCTCTCCACTAGAAGTTAGTGCCAATAGCATGCACAAGATAAGATGGAGTGATTTGGCTTCTTTGTTTCTATTTGGCAATAAGAAGCTTATTTGCACATAGCCTGACTTCTTTCAAGCTGCAAAAAATTTGGAAATGAGGTAAAGCAATATGTATTAAAACATGCAAATTATAATGAATCATTTAAAGCTTGATTACTTTTCACATCTTCCTATGGCAAACTATTTTTTTTGTATCTTGCAGTCTAAATTTCATGACCTTAAGTCTTTCATTTTCTGCCTGATGCTCTGTTACGTGACATTGGCAAAATGAAATCGGAGTCCTGCTGGGCTTTGAAAGAATTGGTGGTCCTGATTTTGAGAGTAGAAGGGAAAAAATGGAAAAGCAAAGGAGGAAAATGGCACTTACATGGAGTTCTAAAGATAAGACTGAAGAGGGAGGAATGGAAAGCCTTCTATTTTATGTTCATTTTCTTTGTGGGCTTTTGCTGGGTTTTTTTTTTCTTTTTAAGGTAAATTTATTTCAGGTTAATGTGAGGGTACAAACAACCAGGTCAAAAAATTTGGTTTTGTTAGGTAGAGTTCCTCTTGTGGTTGTGTCCCAGGCACAAACGGTGTGCCAGCCCCGAACCCCCATGCCCATGCAGTGAGAGCAGCCCAACCCTCTGTTTCTCCTCCCCCAACTTGAATTGAAATGAGGTCTTCTCTAATGTGGGTGTGCATCAGATCATCTACTAGCTTCCTATTAGTATTGAATACATTAGATTATTGCTTTTCCATTCTTGTGATACTTTACTAAGAAGACTATGTTTCAACTCCATCCAGGATATTACAAAAGATGTGCAGTCACCATCTTTTTATGGCTGAATACTGTTCCATGGTGTGCATGTACCACAATTTGTTAATCCATTCCTGAGTTGATGGGCATTTAGGCTGTTTCCACGTCTGGGCATTTGTAAATCGAGCTGCAGTGAACAATGTAGTATAAATGTCCTGATGATAAAATGATGGCTCTGCTGTTTTGTGACTTTCACTCTCTTGGGCAGGGAGGAAGAAGGTGCAATTACCAGATAACTGTGTAATCTTTGTACTTAAAATGGTCATTTACAAACATGGAATCCTTTTCTTCTGTATAATGGCAATAATATGGTGTCTCTGTTCCTTTGTGGAGCTCTTTGTCCACAAGGAGTGGCCCTGGAGGAAATTTACCTTAAAAGGAAAAAAAAAATACCCAGAAGCCCACAGAGAAAATGAACATGTGATCCATTATTTTTCAAATTATCTAAGGAAATTTGAATAAGTTTCCTGCAAGACTTGGAACTAAAAACCTTTATGGTAGATGAATATTTGAAGGTTTATTGGAGTCTTCAGTTAAGGGAGGACTGAAGGGCACCTCATGAGTTGTGGGTGGAAAGTCACAGGAGGAATTATTCTCTGTTAGTGCCCGTGCTGGTAGCTGTTGGGGGGTGGGGGTCTGATTGTGTGATCAGGAGCCTTGACACAGTTTGAAGAAGCCAGAAGCATCACGTCCTGCCTCCCTCTGCTGACTCTGCCTTTCTGAGCATAAATCTGGGTCCTGCTTTGGCCCTTTTGGTCTTGTTTGTCAGTGAGGAAAGGTAGATCTCATGGGTGAAGGTGGCCAGGCATGTTCAGAGCGGGGCCTGAGTGGAGTAATGACATAAGCAGTGAAGAAGTGAAGAAGGGCAGTTACCCCAGCGGATTTCTTGTTGCCCAAAGTCTTCAAACCCTACAGACTGAACCCCATTGTTCTGTGACAATTTTGTGACCTCCGCATTCTATCTGCTGCCCGTCCCAGCCTGAGGATGTTTTCATTGCATAGGTTGCCTGACAGTCAGATCTCTCTATTAATAAGAAAATAGATGAATTGGTAGCATCACTTTATTTTCCAACACTACTCTGTTGTGTAGAACATCAACCCAAGACCAGAGACTATTTTTTTCCTGCCATCCCTCTATAAATTCCTGATCTTTGTTACATCTCAGCTCCTCTTGCTGTATTTCCCCACTGCAATGAATGGCAACTCAAGCAAGAAAAACTGGGAGTTGTACTGGGATTTCTTTCCTCTCTGGACATCGAGGCACCGTACCTTTTAGATTTTGTCTCCCAAATCTCTCTTTCTCCAGTCCTTTGATCACATCAGTTTTTGCCTGGACAAACGCCCTCGTCTCTTAATGGGTCCCTGGTTAATACTGTTGTTCACCTCCAAATCGTCTTCATTGTGTAGCCAGTCTTCTTTCTCAAGTTCATTTATGATCACTTTTCTTCTTCACTTCTGTCCGTGACTAACATTACTATCAGGAGGAATGTTGAATTCGACCTGCAATGACTCCTTCTTTCTCTGGCTCTTGCCTAGCTTTTTAACTTCATTTCTTGCCACTCCTCCTTCTGTCTCCCAAGCAACTTTATGTTTGATCCCTCAGTAATTCCTGGAAGCACTGTCTTGCCCCGTGGAGTTTTGCAACTCTGCCTGCCTTTACCACCCTCTTCTTCTAAGTCAGCAAGACTTGGTTAAGTGCCTCTTCTTTTGGGCAATTTGCATATTTCTCTATCCTCACACATACTATATTTTATAACATAGCTGTTGATGGTACTATTGACTGAACTGTAAGCCTCCTTGGAGAGAAAGAAACCCTGTCTACTTTTAACTTTCACCCTGAGCACCCAGCATAATGCCTCATCAAAGTAGCCTCTCATAGAAGTAGTTGTAGAACAAATGAATGTTCAAAATATATTTTATTTACAAATGATGGTCATTATCACTATTATTATGTCATTAGTAGTCAATAATTCTACTAATAGTATTATAAAGAATAATTATAAAGTCTTTCAGATCAACATGGTTGAAAATCTGACAATGAAGTTAGGTTCTGCTATTTAGTAATTGTATAACCTTGGACAAATTACTTGCAAGCTTTAATTTTTCCATCTGTAAAATGGGATAATAGGATTATTTGGAAAATGAGATGGGATGGTACATGCTAAATATAGTCAAATCTCTATATGGTGACCACCTAAGGGACTGTAATAAACTGGTTGACATATGGAGGTGGTCAGTGTAAGGAACTCGACCTACGGTACCAATACATACGTGTGGTACTTGTCTGGTCTGTGACAGTTAGTTCAGCTTGATGGAGTCAGTATAGACAGGTGATCAGCTAGGAAGGTCCTACTGTATTTGGATTATATATCATGATAAATGTTAAGTATTACAATTATACTCAGCAGTAAAATATTTAGATAATCTGGGCCCAGATCTATAGTTCTTTTAATCTCCTGTCTTTGTGTTTTTCTATAAAAATTTGTTTGCAAACTGGTTATTGTCTCAGATAACCACTGAATGCCTTGTTTAATGCATTTTGAGCATAAAGAGACACCAGAAAGCCTGTAGTGGAGGGACGTTTTACTATTTCACAGTAGACAAACAGAGTTATTTTCCGTCACAGCCATGTATTAGGTGGAATGACCTTTAGCAGCTGATGACAGTGATGTAGTAGAAGGGACAGTTTTCCACTTGACCTTTAAACAATGTGCCAGCTTGTCTCTTATTACAAAATAAGTTGCAATTGGCAGGCTTGATAGAGCACTAACCTGACAGGAGGCAGCAGCGGAGCAGCCCCTGTGAGCTACAGAGCCCCGTGGCTTCCGCACACCCGACTGGCTTAGAAACGACTACTCCCGAAGTCGCTGCCAGAACATTCAGTGTAATTAGTTCCTCTGGGAGTTTGTTTTTGAATGAGATTTACCCATAATGAACTTTTGTTGCCAAGGACTGGGGTGTTCTGCACACACCCCGCTGTGATCCTCTCACTTTTCTGCCCCGTTAGCTCTCTCCTCGTTGCCAGTGTCCCAGGAAGCTTCCCTCTCATCTTTGCTAATGCCTCATTCCTGCCTTTCTCTCAACTTGACGGCCTTCTTTTTGTTTTCTACCATTGGATGGTTTTCCCTTGAGGCATTTCCATGTCTATCATGATGTGAGAAATAACATCCTCTTCTGCTAAATGGGTCCAATGACAGTAGGCCTGCCTGCTTCGCTGGGCCAATGTGAGAAGCGGGAAGTAACACATAGAACATTGTGCTGATCGGAAGGAGCTGTGTCAACATAGGAGCTGGGGCTGTCTCTAATGTTTTCTGCTCTTTAAGCTTTTCTACACTACAAATTAAAAAAAAAGAGAGAAAAGTTTTTATGAGAGAAAAGATTAGAAGAAAATATACCAAAAAAATGCTTTGGAAAGTAAGAAGTTTAATAAAATTCTAGTACCACAGCTGAGGATTTGGCTTCATGCTCCAAGTATGTAGATCTCTGAGGTTAATATTTTATGCGTATTTATGAAATCAGAAATATCAAAACTGTATCAAAAGATGTAAATCTTTGATTTCTCTTCAAGACTTTATACAATGAAACATTCACATATATGAACTTGGGGCAGCAACAAAAACTTGACCACCTGGAGTTGGCAATATTTACAGCTCTTCAGTATTTTTGGATCTGTGTGTTTTCTTCTTAATTCCAGAAGGCTGCAATTTTCAAACTGTATTCTCAGGAGTCACCGAGTCACAGCCTTGGGGAGGCTGAAAGGGAAGCTTCATCCAGAGCATCAGGGTTCCCTGGCTTTTATCTGTTAGTCCCGTAAGAATTCATCTCATAAAGAGTTCCCTTGCTAAATAAACAAACAGACAAATCAAAGTCAGCAAATTAACAAAATATTCAAAAAGCACAGCCTTAAAGAATTAAAAAAAGTCTCAGATATTCAGAAGCTGTTGTTAAGAGGAAGGTAGAGATTCTCCCAAATCCAAGCCTCTCTTTCATATTTGATGAAAGCTTAAATTTGAGGGTGCAAAAACACAGTTGCTGGAGGTGCTCCATCTAGAAGGACCCTGGTACTTGGGGCCAGCTTTGGTCAGCCTGCTGTGCTGGGAAATAGATCTTCTGACTTATTTACACAGCACAAGAGTTTCCCAGCATAAACACCAGACTGCTTCACACACTTTTAGTCCCCGTCAAGGGTGTTATTCTGTGTCCATTCAATTCAGAAGTATTCGTTCTCTTTCTGGCGGCTGGAACCAATTGCTTTGGATCCACCATGCAAACCTCAACATCCTGAACCAAGCTCCTGGTAATGAGACCCCCCAAGTTTAAATAGAGCAAGACAATTAGTTACCCTGCAGAATCAGCCAGTACTTCTTTAGATGTCATGAAGAGAACAAGACGTTCCAGGCAGAACATGCTCCTGTAAGAGAAGGGTAGCATCTTGTTTTCTCTCCTTTTCTTTCTTTTGGGGTAGCAGCTGTCTGGATGCTGCCGTGGGCCTGACAGGAGTCAAGTGCACATTTCTGCCCACTCTACGGCTTCTCTCATGCCTTTTCCAGTGCCCTGTCAGGGGATGAAAAACCATGATTGTTCTGAGTTTGAATAATTAGATTTTTAAAATTTTTTTAATTAAAAAAATTTTTTTTTGTTTTTATTAAATCATAACTGTGTACATTGATGGATTTATGGAGTTCAGTGTATTTTTGTAGGGAAAAAAAATCTCCACCCAAAAGTGAATGGAAAATACACTATGATTAATGGCAGTTATGGCAATTAAACTTTGGGAGCTTCTTGGATGGTAACTAAGGAATCATTGTCTCCATGGTGGCAATATATTCTACATTTGTTCCTCAGTATCTGATGGGACATTGCTTCTAGGACCCCTGTGGATAAATCCAGGCGTACTCACGCCCTGAGGAGCCCCTGGATAGGAAAAGTTGGCCTGCTGTACTCGTGAGCTTCACATTCTGCAAATACGGTACTTTCAGCCCCTGTTTGGTTGCAGATGGAAAGTCCACTGATGCGGAGGGCTGACTGCATTCACTGGAAAGAACCTATGTGTGGGTGGACTTGTGCAGCTGGACCCCGCGCTGTTCAAGGGTCAGCTGTAATTGCTTGCGACATGTCCGGGTGGGAGTGGCTGCAGGAAGGTCTGCACAGTCAAGTCTGTAGCGAGGTGATGGCCCTAACCCCTCTCTTCTAGAATGCTGCCACGTGGTCAGGGCGCTGGCCATGGACTTACTTTTTTATAGAACTTATTTCAGTCCAGTTTAAGTAGGAATCATTCTTTCGTGCAGGCTCATGGTTGCATTCCCCTGCAAGATTCTGGTGCGTGACTGCCTAGGATTGCTAATCAAGGGAGGGTTTTAATGCTTCATAGAATTAATTTAGGAGTAGAGCTGGCACTTACTACTTAGTCGCTAAGAATTTTATAATATTTTTCTTAAAACACCAGCATTTCCATGCCTTCTACCACTTGTCTGTTGTTGTCTGCAAGACAATGAAATGGTTGAACATGCAATAAATGATTATCAGTGAAAAAAATCACTGTTTGTTGTGACTGGTCTTATAGCTTGTTTTCTTTCTCTCTTTCTGTTTTTTGAGGAGGGCACCTGTGTTCTTTGCTGTGACTTTGTGGTACCTACCCGTAATGGACTCTAATTTCCTTTACTGACAGTGTTGCTAATGTGTGTTATGGAATTTAGTATATTGATGTGTCATGGTGTTCCTCGGATTGCTTTATGACTTCCAGGTGGCCCAGAAACTCAAGGGAGAGGGGTGCTCCCCAGGAGCTCAAGGGAGACTGTGCTGCCAATATGTGTAAATGTAGGACTGAGAGCAGGTGGGGTGCGAGGAGGACAGGACATTGCACACCCCAAAGAAGTAAGCGCTGGCCAAGGCTGGCCCCCATCCCTGTATTTGACAGTCCTCTGGCTGTTGGGCCACGTTGAATGTCTGCTGAGTTGCAGGTTGATGCCACTTGAGTAGAATTAAATTCCAGTCAATAAGTAATTAAATTTATCACATCAATCTCTTTGAATCCTTTCTGCATTTGTAAAAACTCTTCCACTTTGATTTTTCAAGCCATTCACAGGCATTCTTTTCTCACCATTTCACAATCATCGGGTGACTCAAGTTGGTCTAATATTATTAATCTTATGCATGACACAAGAAAACTGAGTCTTAGAGGGGTTAAATAACCCTAAAATCATGAGGTTGATGGGGATGAATCCAAGACTACAATCTGATTCTGTTTATCTGTGAGCAGATCAGACCTTTTAAAGTTTTGATTTGCATAATGCAAGGGTACATGTCAAATCTATTAAGAGTAGAGTATAAATATCTTTATACAACAATTAAGTAAGTGAGGTGAAGGCTGTGTTAACTAGTTTGATGTAAGCATTCCAAATTGTATATAAAATCAGCATGTTGTACCCCATAAATGCATTAATGTGCATAGTTATGATAAATAAATAAAAAAATAAAGTTTTGATTTTCTTCTTACACCAGAGGATTTTATGCAGAGGTAGAAGAATCACACCACGTCCCTTTACAGGGTTTACTTAATCATTTTATACATTCTTAGATGTTTATCTTTAGGATAACATTTTATACAATCTATGCTCTTTGCCTTTAAGATGCTAGTTTTAGGGCATATAAGGCCATCGTCTTATATGTTCCTGGAGAGTGTATAGGGTTTTCCTCTCTCATCCCGTAAACATGAAGTGCCTTTTGCGGCCCCTAGTGCAGTAGGTACTGGGGAGACAGCTGTCAACAGGCAGAACCCCCCTTCACCTTCAGGGGCCTCCAGTTTAGTCCCCACCCTCCTAGACGCTGGAGTTCTCATCTGGGTATAGGAGTTAGACTTCGATACCAAGTAAGAATCACTGAGCCATCAACTTCTCCTATTTTTGTAGCTTGGGGGTTTGGGATCTCTGTCCTTAGAGTTACACATACCCAGTGAAGGGCCTAATGGCTGGTGGCTGTGACTTCTTGCTCTATGGAACCACACAGGAAATTTAGTTGGTTCTACCTGGGACCTGAGGTCCTTCTTGCACCTGCATCCTGTTACTGTTGCATCCTTTTCTCTGGAAAATGTTCCCATTAACTCAGTTTATTTATTTATTTATTTTTCTGAAAGAGTCTCAAGCTATTGTCCTTGGTAGAGTGCCGTGGCATCACAGCTCAC
This sequence comes from Perodicticus potto, assembly GCA_963574655.1. Classification (NCBI taxonomy): domain Eukaryota; kingdom Metazoa; phylum Chordata; class Mammalia; order Primates; family Lorisidae; genus Perodicticus; species Perodicticus potto. The sequence goes on from CAUYRH010007743.1 coordinate 12,893, forward strand.
AGCAACCTCAAACTCTTGGGCTTAAGCGATTCTCTTGCCTCAGCCTCCCAAGTAGCTGGGACTATAGGTGTCTGCCACAATGCCTGGCTATTTTTGTTGTTGTTGCAGTTGTCATTGTTGTTTTAGCAGACCTGGGCCGGGTTTAAACCCACCAGCGTTGGTGTATGTGGCTGGCGCCCTACCCACTGAGCTTCGGGAGCTGCCTCATTCAGTTTTATTTCTAAAATCTGCATGGCATCTGAGGACGCTGGGAAGGTGCCACTAAAGCTAGTCATGCAGAGCTCCTGTCGCTGCTCCTGAGTGTTTACAGAGGCACACCAGGCCCAGTACGTGTGCTGGAAGGATCGTTCTTTATTAGTTGTTCTCATCACTGGCTGCTGTTTTGTGATTTCTCTCTATTGACATCACCTTTGAATTGGAGCTCACTGTTGTATTTGTACTTAGTGCTTAGCCAAAAGAAAACAGCTTAATTCTAGTTTGTTCCAAGCAACTAATATTCTAGCAAGCTTCATTCCTTCTGATTGGATTTCATCCTAATCTGCAAACTCAGGCTAGTGGAAATAATTTGTCTAATTTTGTAAGTTTTTTTTTGACTAAACTGTTTATCTAGATACCTTTGTGCTTCTAAAAGAATTTAAGCTGTTGTTTCTGCTGCCATGCCATTAGCCGGAGACCAATTTAGTGCAGTCATCTTGGCACTGAGCTTAACACTGGCGTGTTCCATTTGTCCATACCAGGCAGGGATATTACCTCAGTGTAATTTCCATAATCTATTTTTTTTTTTTTTTTTTGCAGTTTTTGGCCAGGGCTGGGTTTGAACCCACCACCTCTGGCATATGGGGTTGGCGCCCTACTCTTTTGAGCCACAGGTTCTACCAAGCATTACCTATTTTTAAATAATGGTGATGGTAGTTGCTCAACAGTGCTCCCCCTCTTATCCCGAATTCCATTAGAGATGAATGTGCTGAAAAATATTCTACAAAAAAAAAAAATTCTGTTTTTGAAAGATAATAGGTTGTAGTAATTACTATGCAAAGGGTGAGAGAGCCTGGAGTTTTTGAACACTGATAAGCAGATATTTCCAGCTAATTTTTTATGAAAACACAAGCAGAGCAGATTACTCATGGAAAGTCTATTCATAGGAACTAACTGAATGCCACGTTCAGTTTAATAATGAAAATGGAGGGCAACCAGAAGCCAATAGAGAGAAATAGTGTATGGCATTTGTGTAATTCCTAACAGTTACCTTGGTGCCAGTCGTCTTTCCAGTGTCCAAGAGCCGTGTCAATCTAGTGCCTGGTCTCAAACCCTTTCATGAACACAGAGAAAGATAAAGTAGCTCAAGACAGAGAAACTCAAAAAGTGACCCTTGGAATTTTCAATAGCATCATTCTACAAAGTTACTGTCGATATGGAAATGGCCTAAGAGTCACTTCCTGAATCTCTAAGTTGGATAATTGCTTGCCAGATTTCCCCAAGGTCTTCTTGGTAGGTTAAGAGTGGGATGTCGTAGGAATTAGTCTTTAATTCCTCTCTTAGGTAGGTTATACCTAATAAACTTCAATATTCAATATGCAGAATAGGTCCATTTATCAGCTGAGTCTCTAGATTGCTAAGCCAGTTGGTCATTACCTATTATTCACCTATCTTGGTGATAATTGAGCATATATCTAAATTTAATTAAAATGAAATATATGACATAAAAGTAGTTCATGTATGAGGACTTGCCATTACATTTTTAAAAAAGTTTCTCTTTCAGAATTTACATATTTTTATTGTTTAAATTTAAATTTAAATTAAATTTCTATTATTTTTGGAGACAGAGTCTCACTCTGTTGCCCAGGCCAGAGTGCCATGGTATTAGCCCAGTTCACATTAACCTCAAACTCCTGGGCTTGAGTGATCTTCTTGTCTCAGCCTCCCAAGTAGCTGGGACTATAGGTGCCTGCCATGATGCCTGGCTAATCATTATTTTTTTATATTTTAGTAGAGATGGGATCTTGCTCTTGGTCAGGCTGGTCTCAAACTCCTGAGCTCAAGGGTTCTGCCCGCTTCATATTCCCAGAGTGCTAGGATTTCAGGCCTGAGCCATGGTGTCCATCCTAGACTTTATGTATTTTTAAATAGCTGGAAAAAAAAATCACAGTTCTGTTTGTAGGTCTGATCTCTTGCATTTCTCTGCATAGCCCAGAAGGAGAAGAGAAAAAATTCTGGCTTCCAGGCTTAGGCTTTTGAATCTACCCTTCAGCATTCTAAGGATTAGAAGGGACCTTGCAAAGATATTTTATTGTAACCCAGTTTTTAGGCATAATGGCTCCTAAAACCTTATATTTATCAATATATCAAAGTTATGTTAATTTTGTGTGTTGAAAGAGCTGTGAATTTTACTAAATCTTCCAAATTAGCTGCGAAGTGCCACTAAGAGATTTGGTCTATTCACTTTTCCCATGAACTGCCTTCTTAGCACATTTTCTATTTGGGCATAATTTCAGCAAATTGGCTAATAAAGGGCCCCACCTCACAGTAATAGCAATAGCTCACACTAATAGTGTGCAAACACCAAGCCAGGCGCTGTGCTTTCAATAATCATGACAAAGTCACTAGGGAGGTCCAGGTTGCCTGTCCATTTCACTGTTGAGGAGACTGGGTCTTAGAGAGGTTCCGACTTGTTCAAGATCATGCATCTCATAAGGGATAGAGTTTGGGTTTGACTTGAAGCAGACTGCTCAAAACCCATACTCTAAATCAGGGGTCCTCAAACTACAGCTGGGCCACACACAGCCTGCCGAGGACATTTATCTTGTCTGCCGGGTGTTTCTGATGCCAGTGCCTGTCCTGCTTAGCAGCTGACTCCTCCTGGGCCCCAGTGTGCATGTGTGGAATGTGCACTCCACTCTTGGACTCCTCCCCTTCTCTCTGTCTTTCCCTGCCCCTCCTTCTCTCTGTCTCTCCCTGCCGAGTGTTTTTGCCTGTCCTGCTTAGCAGCCAACTCGTCTTAGGCTGCAATGCGCATGTGTGGAATGTGTGCTGCACTCTCCGCTCCCCTCCTTCTCTCTGTCTCTCCCCGCCAGGTGTTTTTGCCGTCCTGCTTAGCAGCCGACTGGTCTTAGGCCACAATGCGCATGTGTGGAATGTGCCTCACATTCTCCAACTCCCCTCCTTCTCTCTGTCTCTCGACTCCTCCTCTCAGTCTCCGGTGAGACTGAGACTCTTGATTGGAGGAGTCACGATCTTGCCTGTGTAGAGCCTGCTGGGGCTGGAGGACTGAGGCAACAAGAAGTTAGGATTTATTTTCTTTGAAGTTAGGAGGTCTATATATTTTTTCTTTTGCAGTTAGTAGGGCCTTTTTTTTGCAGTTGGTGGGGGCCTTTTTTTTCCTGAAGTAAGGAGGTGTTTTTTTTTTTTTTTTTTTTTGAATATGGGGAGCCTTTTTTTTTCGTTTTAAATATTGTATTTGTATTTGTTCTCATTTTTTTTTTGCAGTTTTTGGCTGGGACTGGGTTTGAACCTACCACCTCTGGTATATGGGGCCAGCGCCCTACTCCTTTGAGCCACAGGAGCTCCCCCCCATTTTGTTTTTTTACTTCAAAATAAGATATGTGCAGTGTGCATAGGAATTTGTTCATAGTTTTTTTTTAAACTTAGTCTGGCCCTCAAACAGTCTGAGGGACAGTGAACTGACCCCCTGTTTAAAAAGTTTGAGGACCCCTGCTCTAAATCCTAACCCTATAGGGTGA
>CAUYRH010007744.1:0-13121 GCA_963574655.1 Perodicticus potto
AATCATTGTGGTCTATGAGTTTATGACAGTTTGAACTTTGCTATTTAATTTAATTCATTGCTTAATTACTGTTTTCCTATGAATGATTATACTGTGGTTAATATGTTAGCATAGCAGTATTCCCAGATAGTTTTTTGTTTGTTGGGAAGTTGGGCTTTGGGGGGGCAGAGTTAATACTTTGCATGAAATATCTTATTTTATAACAGTGAAATTGCTTTCTTTTTTGTCTTGTGATTTTTTTTTTTTTTTTTTTTTTGAGACAGAGCCTCAATCTGTCGCCCTGGGTAGAGTACTGTGGAATCACAGCTCACAGCAACCTCCAACTCCTGGGCTCAAGCGAGTCTCCTGCCTCTGCCTCCGAAGTAGCTGGGACCACAGGCGCCCGCCACAACGCCCGGCCATTTTTTTTGGTTGCAGCCGTCATTGTTGTTTGGCAGGCCCGGGCTGGATTCGAACCCGCCAGCTCAGGTGTATGTGGTTGGCGCCTTAGCCCGTTGAGCCACAGGCGCTGTCTTGTGATTTTTTTTTTGAGGTGAAATTTAAGTTTTGGTGTGAGTAGTACTATTATACCTATCTTGAGTGTCTTGCTTGTTCTGTATCATGTCATACCTTTGTTTAATTCTTAATAAACTGTTCACTTGTTAAAAAAAATTTATTAACTATTTGTTTTAGTTGCATTTAGTTTTGTTATTCTTGTTTGTTTTTTGAAACAGAGTCTCTGTCACCCTGGGTAGAGTGCTGTGGTGTCACCCTAGCTCACAGCAACTTCCAACTCCTGGGTTTAAGCCATTCTCCTGCCTAAGTCTCCCAAGTACCTGGGACTACAGATGCCCACCACAATGCTTGGCTAATTTTTTCATTTTTAGTAGAGATGGGATCTCGCTCTTGCTCAGGCTGGTCTCAAACTCCTGGCCTCAAGCAATCTGCCCACCTTGGCCTTCTAGAGCACTAGGATTATAGGCATGAGTACCTCGCCTGGCATATCTTAGTGGATTTTGAGCTCCTGTAACAATACCACAGACTGGGTAATGTAACAAATGGGAATTTATTGGCTCATGGTTCTGCAGACTGGTAAGAGTAAGGGCCAGCATCTGGTCAGTTTCATGGAGCTGTGTCATCCCGTGGTGGAAGGGCAGAGAGAGGGAGGGAGGGAGACCAAACTTGTTTATATATATATATATATATATTTGTCATTGTTGTTGTAGTTGTCATTGTTGTTTGGCAGGTCCCGGGCCAGGTTCGAAACCTCTAGCCCCTGTGTATGTGGCTGGCGCCCTAGCCACTGAAGCTGCAGGTGCCGCCAAGCCAGAAACTTGTTCTTTTATAAAATAACCCATTTCCCTGATCTTGAACCCACTGCTGCTGGCATTAATCCACTCATGAGGGAGGTGCCCCTGTGACCTACACACCTCCCATGAGGCCCACCCCCTAACGCAGCTCCCTGGGGATCACATTTCCAACACGTGACGTTTGGGGGTCATGTCTGAACCATAACACTCTTTTTTTTTTTTTAAATGCATGCATTTTATTATTCTTCATTACATTATTTCCCCCCCCCCGAACCATAACACTCTTAACCAAAATTTTTTTAGCAAAGCTTCATTCTTGTTTACGGTCATTGAGAAATGTCACGATAACTCAGTGAAAAATGGCTAAGTGGTGTTTAATTCTTCATGATTGCTGCCTATCTCTAAATTGGTGCAGTTTTTGTATTTCTTAACCTTAGAAAAATAAAAGGCAAGCAGAAAATGCTGAGTTTTTTTTTTTTGATTGCTTTGAATGTTAACGTATTCAGAGGGAGGTTACGTGTGAGACTAGAGGAGGTTGTGGACTTAAATCCCTGTATTTCCCTGTAGGTTCCTTTTGGGAGTTGTAGTTCCCTCACTGTCTTTAGAATGCTCACCCCTCCAGAACGTCCTGCATCTCTCTGCACTTAGAACACTGGTTCTCAACCTTCCTAATGCCGCGGCCCTTTAATACAGTTCCTGCGGGACCCACAGGTTGAGAACTGCTGACTTAGAACAACAATAACAGGTAATTATAATAACTGTCCCTCCCTCTCACTTGTTTGATTTTATAAATTAAAGAGGGAGGAACAGGGCCATAATTCACAATTAAGCCAACTATTTTTGTTTTGGTGTCTTTTGTACATCGACACATTTGTTTCATCATAGTTGCATGGTTCCTGGGGGCTGGGTGCTGTGCAGAGGGCTTCACGTTTTCTATAGAAAGTGTAGCCAGTGTAGCCAAGTTCAGAGAGCTGGAACTAGGTGGCTATAGGTTCAAATCCCTGTTCCTTCATCCACTAACTCTTATCTACAGAGATAAACTAACACGACAGCTAACTTTTACTCAGTAATCTTGTATTCCAACCACAGGCTAACTGCTCCCAAACATTATTTTTATTCCTTGAACATGTCTAGCAAGTGTATGACATTATTATTCCCATTTTATAGAAGGAAATGAAGACTTAAAGTGGGTGAAGAGCTTGTCCAGGGTCACACAGCTAAACTCACAATTTGCATTTGTCTTGTACGCATTTTTAATCCATTTCTTCCAAACAGAACACAGACATCTGAATTAATGAATGAATAAAGTTTGTCTCCAAAAAATATAATTTTCTGATTTTTGAAAGTTAAGCCAAGCAGACACATTTAAAAGTCATTAGATATGTTAGATTTCAGAAAGCTCCAAAATCTTTCTTCTCTTTGTGCTTATCACAGAAATAGATGTTTAGAAAAGAGTGTTACAATTCGTGAAAAAATCCCCAGTTGATTGGTATTTAATGGGGAAGACGTGTGCGGGGGAGGAAATATCAGTTTTTAACGAGTCCCCTGTGGAAAGCAGACCCATCCATTATGTGATGTAATTTGTCCTTCATGTGATGGCTTGAATATTTGTCCCCTGCAAACCTAATGTTGAAATTTCATTGCCATTGTCCAGTGTTAAAAGGTGACACTTTTCAGAGGTGGCCAGGCCACGAAGGGCCCCACGTCGTCAGGAGCACAGAGGTCGCCATGCAAGGCCAAGTTCAGCCCACTCTCGCTCACTTGCTGTCCTGCCTTCTTGCCTTCCGCCATGTGTGGAATCGGCAGGAAAGCCCTCACCAGATGCTGACATCTAGGGCTCCCTGGCCTTCAAACTATGAGCCAGTACACAAACTGTGCTCATTATATATGACCCAGACTTAGAAACTCTGCTAGAGCGGCACGGAACAGACAAGGACAGAAGTGGGGCCGTGACTATATTGAACATCTGGAGATACAGAAGGGGCTGGAACTGGGTGATGGGTAGAGGCTGGAGCAATTTAGAGGAGCAGCCAGATCGCCATAAACAGAGCATTCTGGGTGATGGAGGGGATGGCTCAGAAGAGGGGAGCTGCAGAGAAACTCTCATTCTTCTTAGAGCTGACTTAAGCGGCCATGATCAGAATATTGGTAGAATACGGGTGGTGAAGGTCACTTTGAGGTTTCAGACAGACTAAGGTATTGGAAAGGAGAAGAAAGGCCATCCTTGTTACAAAGTAGCAAAGACCTTGGCTCAATTGTGTTGGGTGCCAGAGGGCTTTGTGGAAGACAGAGTTTAAGAGGGATGGCATCTGGCTGAAGAAATCTCTAGGCACTGAAGGAGTGCTGTGGCTTCTCTTAGCTGTGTAAGGTGAAACTGGAGAGGAGAGAAATGATTTGAACATGCCATTTATAATTTAAAGAGACGTGGAATGTAAAAATTTGGGATATCCCCAGCCTGCCCATGTAAAGAATGAAAAGGCATGTTCAGGACAGAACACCAAGGCCGCGTCTGAATAACCTTTAATGAGAATGTGGCTAGAAGAAGCTGGGTGCTATTCATAAAAGCAGTGAGAGTAACAAGCCAAAGGCATTTGGAGATCCTCAAAGCTGCCCCTTTCATCACAGGCTCAGAGCCCCAAGGCCTGGAGGGCAGAATGGTTTTGCAAGATGGCCTGGGGTGTTGTGGGACCCCCAGGGCTCGTGGAGTATTGCTCCTCCAGCATTTTGGTATAGCATTCCTCACCCTGAACCACCCAGCAAGACTTAATTTGGCCCAGATATGGCGCCACCTTTTCCTCTACAGGTACAAGTCATAAACCTTGGCAGTAGCCGCGTGATGCTAATTCTGCAGGTGCAAGCGCTGTGCGGGAATGGGCTCCCCACCTGGGTTTCAGGGGGATATATCCCATAGCCTGGGGGTCCAGCCAGAAACTTGCCATAGAGTTTCCACTTGGGCAATGAGGGTGGGGTTCCCCTTGAGACCCAGAAACGTAGAGCTCCAGTGTACAGTGCCAGTCTGGGGAAGCAGCAGGCACATGGCCTGCAACCAGCTAAGCATTGAATATGGGGCCAGGAGGTGGGACATAGGGTGGCAACCTGCAGCCTCAAGCCCACTTGTGGCCCTCCAGCTCCCCAGGGGTAGCCCCTTAGCCCAAAATAAACATCCTGGGACAAATCCCTTTATTAAAAGGATTTGTTCTGTAAAATTTGGATACAGTCAAAAGATCACATTCAAGGATCCAGAAGGCTATGTGTGGCCCCAAGGCCACAGGCTTCCCACCCCCAATTTTTTTTGCCCTACCTCAACTTGATTTCACAGTCCTAGTTGGAGGGGAGTTCGCTTTCAATCTCACTTGTATCTGATTTAGATGAAACTGTAGACCTGGGACTTTTGAGTTGGTGCTGGAATGAGTTCAGACTTACAGTAGGAGCTCTGTAGTTGACCACCTCCTTAAGTTGACCTGATTCTTATAGACTAGACATGTACCACATGTACTCAGTGGAAGACTGACCTCTATATATGGATCACCTCTGCAAGTTGTATCTTGACCACTTGGACTGTGACACACAATATTAATTCACCCTCTATAACTTGACCAGCTGAGTAGGTAGAAGGTGTGGGCTTTAGTTGTATTATTTTTTCTTCAGTGTGACTCTTTTTTCATGTTTTATTATTACCACGTGTTGGATTAGCCCTAAGGTCCTATTATTTATCCCATGTTTTGGAAGACTTTTTTCCATGTGAAGGACTGGGTCTGAATTGTAGGTATATCTTATAATTACTGAAAAATTTTAAAATTGAGACATGATGGCCCAAAGGAGCAAACTCAAAGAGCTGACATCCAAGGAAAAGGTTGTTTCATTTTTTTCTGGAAAACAGCAGCCAAAGATGGTATAACATTGTTGTTAGCAACACTCAAAAACATAACCATGAGTACAAGGAGTGATATGGTGAGGAAAGCAGAGACTTACAGTGGAAAAGGAGAAAAACTTCCCTCCATGAAGTCAGCAAAGCCACGTTAGTCTGGTTCAAAAAAATGAGGGCAGTTAGTGCCCAAATATCTAGGCTGATAATCCAAGAAATTGCTAAAACAAATTACATAGGAATTTAGGGTGACAGATTTCCAGGTATCAAGTATTTGGCTTGAGAAATTTAGGACAGGAGATCTCCAAAAATTCTTGGGTGGTGAATCCAATGAAGTTTGAGTAGAAGGTGTGAAAGAGTTCAGGCTTCAAAGCTGATAAGTGTGGACTCTTTCAAGGTGACACCTGACAAAAGCCTTATCATGAAGGGTGACAAATGTAACTATAGAAAAATTTCTAAGGAATGTTTCACAGTTCTGCTTTGCACTAGCTTAACCAGAAAGGAACTAAAACTCTTGGTGTTTTACCAATCAGCGAAGCCACACGCATCTAAGAACCTGAAGACCTCCCCATCACTTGGAGATCAAACAAATGTGCCTGGATGACTTCGCCTCTATTTGAGAAATTGGTGAGGGGTATCAATCAAGAAATGAAGAAGAAACATTCTATTCCACTGACAGTAGACAGCTGTCCTGGCCACCCACAAGTGAACCATCTCACAAACAGGACACCGAAATTTTGAGGCCTCCAAACACGACCTCAAAAAATCCAACCTCTTGACCAAGTCATCATCAAAACATTTAAAATATACTATCAACCCCACTCCCACAGTGGGTCATCACTAAAACACAACCTGTGGTCGCCTGTGGAAGCAACTCCATCTTCTGCATCAGGTAACATTCTGGGGCTGTCCTCTGGGTCAGTTCTGTTTGGAATAAAGCTCAGCTGGAAATGACACAGAAGTGTTTCAAAAAAGTTGGATTTGTCACAACCCAAGAGCATGACGATGTTTTGGCCCCATCAAACAGTCCATCTACCATGGCAGAATTTAAAGGAATAGATTTTGAAGGTTTTGTTGCAATGGGTGATGAGGTGGCAACCTGTAATGAACCTGACCCAGAAGCAATTTTTTAAGCAACATTAACTGCTGCGTTGCTTTTAGCTGTCAAAAAACAAGAATGAGGCCAAGCCAGAATATGGACATCCAAATTAGGTTCCTGTGAGGCTCCCATTGTTGGAATCTTGAGCCCTTCATGGTCCAGCTTCTCAGTGTCAGGGCTGTTCCCATTGCTTCCCCCAGACTCATCCCTTTCCATCTCCCAGGACAGGAAGGTGTGGAGGTGGCGATGCTCAGTTAAGTCTCAGGGTCTTGGTCTGAAGCCCTCACCCACTTCATGGTAGAATCCAAATTTCTAGCTCCTTCTCCTAGGCCCATGGAAACTTATAGAACCAGGATTTTTATTTTAACAGCCTGTTGAAATACAATTTGCATGCCGCACAATTCACGCATTTAATAAGGACACTTCAGTAGCTTTGAGTATATTCATGAGTTGTGAAATCATCACCATAATTAATTTTAGAATATCTTCTGGATATCTAGTATTCTGAAATCAGTAAGGAACTCATTGCTAATTTAAAATATCACTAAAAGCAACACAACACTCCCTAGCCATGATCGTTCTACTCCCAGTCCTTAGGGAACCACTCATCTGCGTTCTGTCTCTGTCACATTTCCCTATTTAGGACTTTTCATATAAACAGAATCAAAATAGGGTGCCCCTTGTGCTCACTTCTTTCACCCAGCATGTTTTCAAGGTTCACCCAGACTGTGCCATGTATCAGTATTTCTTTTTCTTTTTTATTGCCAGGTACTCTGGATATTCAGGCTAGTTTCACTTTCTGGCTATTATTTATAATGCGGCTTTGGACAGCCATGTACAAGTTTTTGTGTGGTTATGTTTTCACTGCTCTTTGTATATACCCCTGGGTGGAATTGCTGGATCAGGTGGCTGCTCTACATTTAACTTGCTGACCAGTTTTTCATTTTACGTTCCAACCCAGATTTTAAAAAAGAGATCCCCACGGGCACTTAATGAATGTTGACCTGAAGAGCAGTATGTTGGCAGATTATGCCAATATTTAAAGGCTGAAATGTGGTGTAGTGGAGCAAGAAGATGTAGGTTCCCTGCCCAGCTCTGCTCTAACTGCCTCTGGGTCTTGGAGCAGATTACGCAAGTCCCTGAGTTCCAATCACCTTATCCTTTATGTTAAATCAGTGGGTTTGCACTAGGATTTTTCTGTAAGGTCTTCCAGCTAAACTCTCAGCTAAACTCTTTGCACACACACACACACACACACAAAATCATTCGATTTAGAAAAATTGTTAAAATAACCTATAAACTGAGCAAAAGTTTAAACAGTCAAAAAAGGTTGGCAAAGAGAAGTCTTTATTTTATGCCTGATCTCAGCCCTATGCTCCTGAAATAATCATTTTGTTACATGTCTGCTTTTCTATACCTCCTCTGGCATATATGTTATGTGTATTATAGATGTGTGTACATGTATAGTTATCAATATTTACAAACACTCCAGACTATATTAAAAGTAATAGATTTTCAATATTTACAAACACTCCAGAATATATTCAAAGTAATAGATTTTATACATCCTAAATGTATATTTTAACTTTCTGCATGTGCATCTTTTATTATTTATTCAAGGATGACCATATTCTAAAACTGAGCTCCGCTTTGCTTTCCTTCAATGAATAAATATATTTTGGGGCTCTTTTCAGCCACTTATTCTTTTGATAGGCATATACACTCCATTTTATGTCTATCTCATAATTTATTAAACATTCTCCCATTGCTAGGAATTCAAGTTGTGGTTCTGTGTTGATTACCTTGGTGCTCCAGTGACTACCCTTCCGTAGTTATCTCTGAGACTGTTGGGATGGCAATCTAATGGCATTAGGAGTTGATGGAGTCAGTTATGCTTCAAAAGTTGGACCTCACTGCCCTCCCCATGGAGGCCTGGCACAGCCCAGCACACCTCCATGGTGGGGGCTTACTAGACACTGCATGTTGCTTGGCAGGGCTCCACAGAAGCTGTGCAATGAGAAGACGTGTAGGCAGGGAGGGATGGTGAAATTCCATCTCAAGAGAGCCCTCCCCACCCACTTGGCTCTTCTTCCCTGCTGGGCTACCTCATGCTGGCCAGCTCAAGTTCCCTCTCTTCTTTTCTCATCTTCTGCCATCAAATACACCTTAACTATCTATTGCATTCTATGGTGCCCATTGCTGTGGTCAGGCTCAGAGGACTGAGTGAGAAATTATTTCTCAAAAGCTGATGAGGCTCTTCTCTTTCTTAAGTTGGAGTGGAATTAGATTATTTGCTGGGGGCTGGTAGGAGAAAGCAATAAATAGTGAATTATACATCCTCAAAGGGCATACTATGTATGGTTCAGATGATACATTAAACAAGGTGATGGATAAAAAGATATATAATTTGTGTGTTTTTGTGTGAGGAAGGTCCTTGTTTCCAAAAATCTTGACATCTGTATGAGAAGGGGAGATAAGAAAACTACATAAGTGAAAAATTACATAATGATGGTCAATTCATAGGGTTTAGCCAATAAATATATTGGCAAATTAGCAAATGAACTGGATTGAGTAATGTTATAAGGATTGTTGGAAGGTGGCATAGCATTACTGCCCAATAAGCACCCTATAAAGGAAGAGTGAATGACGTTGGCACAAAGAATGCTTCCAATACAATTTCCTATTGCTTATTATAGGATGTGGGTTTTTCAAGTGACGGACTGAAAAAGAAAAATCTAAGAATGTGTTTCTCTTTTCTGTTTATATCTCTCAATTTTTGCTTATGTTTTAAGCTTTGTTTTTATGTGCATAAAACTGCTATGTCTTCTGATGAATTGACTCCTTCATCATTTTAAAATGTCCCTCATTGTCTATGGGTATCCTGTTTGATTTGAAATCTACTCTATCTGATATTAACTTAGTCACACCATCTTTCTATGCTTACAGCATGCATGGAAGCTTTTTTTTTTTTTCTCTCTCTCTGTTCACTTTCAATCTGCATGTGCCTTTATTTTCTTGTAAATAGTCTATTGTTGAATCTTGCTTTATAAGCCTGGCAGACAATTCCTGCCTTTTAATTAGTATATTTAGTTCATTTATGTTTAATGTAATTATTAATATAGTTGTTTTAAATCTATCTCTATTTGCTATTCTTTGTACTTTTGCTCTTCTTTTTCATCTTTTTTTTGGTGTATGTGTTGATTTAGTACTTTTTAGTACTCTATTCTTTATCTTCTATTAGCTTTTTAATAATACTTCTATCTAGAAATGTATTTTCATAATTGTTCTAGGAAATATCACATCAATCTTAATTTATCACAGAGTTTCAGATACAATGTAAAAAAATTAAAACAGTATAATTCTCTTTATCTCCCCTTATCCATTGTAACTGTTTGGTTATATATTTTTACTTCTACCTAAGTCATAAATCTTACAGCACAATGTTTTAATGTTTGTTGTAAAGAGTAAATTAACTTTTAACTTTTAAATAATTTAAGAAAAATAAGAGTATTTTTTGGCTTAAAATGTGTATCCAATGGGGAAAAACTATCGTCCACTCACCCATATAATTAACATTTGCTACTAGTGGTCTGCATTTCTTTCTATAGATCTTTCTATCTAGTTTTATTTATATTCAGTCTGGAAAAAATTCCTTTAGTATTTCTTATATTTTAAGTATGTAATTGATAAATTTTCTCATTTTCCATTCATCTGAAAAGGCCTTTATTTCACTTTTCTTTCATAAGAGTATTTCTGTTGGACACAAAAGCCTAGTTTGAGAGGTTTCCCCCTCACCCCAGAACTTTAAAGATGTTATTCAAATGTATTTTGGCCTCTGTTATTCCTGGTAACTCAGCTGTTGTTCTTATCATTATTTCCCTGTGTATAATTTTTTTTTTGCTTCTTTTAAGATTGTTTTTTATTTGGTTATGGTTTTTAGCAGTTTGACTGTAATTTTGCCTATGTATAGTTTCCTATACTTAGTATTCCTTCTGTTTGGAGTTTACTGAACTTCCAGTATTGGCAAATTGCTGGGGCTTTAAAAAAATCAAAATCTGGAGAAATTTCAGTTACTATTTCTCCAAAACATTCCCTCCCCACCCGCTTTCTCTGCTTCTCTTCTCAGGGACTTCAACTATAGATATCTTAGGCAGCATTGCACTGAACCACAGGCTATGGAAGCTTTGGTCAGATTTTACAATTTTGTTCTCTCTTTGTGCTTTAGGCTAGATAATTTTATTAGCCTAATTTAAATTTACTGATAATTCTTTTGTCCTGAGGCCAATACATTACTTTCATCTATTTTTTCTCAGTATTATCTCATTTAAAAGTATTAATCATTGGCTGGGCACCCGTAGCTCAGTGGTTAGGGTGCCATCCACATGCTCTGGGGCTGGTGGGTTCAAACCCAGCCTGGGCCTGTTAAACAAACAAACAAACAAAAAATAGCAGGGAGTTCTGGTGGGCACCTGTAGTCCCAGCTGCTGGGGAGGCTGAGGCAGGAGAATCACTTGAGCCCAAGAGTTGGAGGTTGCTGTGAACTGTGACGCTACAGCACTCTACCAAGAGCGACAAAAGTGAGATTGTGTCTCAATTAAAAAAAAATGTTAAGCATTGTATTTTTAGCTCTAGAATGTAAGTTTTTTCTTTATAGTTTCCTTGTCATCACTGAAATTCTCTATTTTTTTGTTCACATGTACATTTTCCCCCTATATACCAGTGGTACTAATTCAGGGCAATTTCTTTCTATAAGGAATATTTGGTAATGTCTGCAGACATTTTTGTTTGTCATAACTAAGGGAATGCTATTTAGTGGGTAGAAACTAAGGATACTGGTAAACATTTTACAAGGCATGGAGCAGTTCCTTTCACAATAAAAAATTTTCCAGCCAAGTGTCAATATGCCACAGTTGAGAAAATCCTTTTATATGTTTTTTAGCATATTTATCATAGCTATTATGAAGTCCTTTTCTGCTAATCTCAGCTCCTGAGATTTTGTGGATTTTAACTGATTTTTTTGTTAACTATGAAATGCATTTCTTCACATGCGTACTGAATTTTTATTAATATTGGACATTGTGGTTTATGTTTTAGATCAGTGGTTCTCAACCTTCCTAATGCTGCGGCCCTTTAAGACAGTTCCTGTGGGTTGTGACCCACAGGTTGAGAACCGCTGTTTTAGATAGTCCTGATTCTGCTTTCTTTCTCCAAAGAGGGCTGGCTTTTATTATAGCAAGCTGTCTTATTACTGATAGCTCATTTTTAAATTGCTCAATTTTATGCTATATTAGAGCGATTCATATAGTTTTGCCCTTAGTCTTAGGGCAAACCTCTTAGTCTGGGCACATGGAATTTACTCTCATGGTGTGGTCTTTTTGGGATTTTAATAGAAACTCTGAGGTAATTACCTAGTCTTTCTAACTTGGTGAGACTCAGATTCCAAACTCCACTTTCCTTGGAGAGAGGCACCTGCTGGTATCTTTGCTCAGCCTTTAACCTTCTTCTTGTCCCTGCTCTGCTCTTTGGACTCCCACTTCTTCCTGAGATCGTGCAAGGACGGCTGACTACTTGGAGGGGAGAGTGATCATGGACACTGGGGTTTTCTTTCAGTGCCTCCCCCTTTTGTTGGATTTCTGCCTTAATTCTTAGCGACTCTCACGTTTCTCTTCTCTTATCAATAGTCTTGTGACTTTCTGCTCGAGATCTACCTGACTCTCACCGTGGGGAATGGACTTCTTTTGAAGGAAAAGCAATATGTATGTGGATTACACCAGTGTGATTCCTGCCTCTCAAGAGTTGAATTACCTTCAGCTTCTACCTGATTTTGGTTGTTGCCTAGTACCTTCAAACATTATAAGACAGATTTTGTCCAGAGTTCATAACTGCTATAATAAACATAAAGGTCAGTCTGACACAAACTGCTCTGTATCCCTAGAGGGAGGCAGTTTAATCTGTTTATAGCTTCGGCTCTACAATTTTTATTTTTTGCTCACGCTATGTTTCTGAATACTAATTTTTGTTGTTTCTAATGTGATTTTTAATTCATAATTTTTAAAAACTTTTCTCCTTCATGTTTTACTTAGCTCTTTCAACTAGATTATCTTCTTCTTGTGACTTATAATATCATTTAGGATCTTTATCTTTCTTCTTTGATCTCTTTCATCAGAAAATCAGATTGCCTGTGATATATTTAAGATGAAGAAGCCAAGTCTGTTTTTGCAACCAGAAAGTCAGTGGCACTTTTATGAAGTCCTGATTCCTAGCTGTGTGTTTTATAACCTGAGGATGACTGTCCCCTTCCTCTTGTTTCCTGGCACTCTCCCTCAGTTCAGATGCCATGTCCTCAATAATGAAAGTGGCAGCTCACCGTGGTTCTCCTCTGTATTGACCTCTCCTGACTAGGGATCAATTTGCTTCTGTCGTGATGCACCCTATTCAAAAATGCCAGTCGAAGCTTGATGACTAGAGCAGTGTCTTAGGACAGGGATGCCAACTTTCATGGACCTTTGTGAGTAGCTAAGTCTGAAGATGTCCATTATCTCTCATCCATCTCCTCCCTTAGGCCACATGATATGGTGTTTTCCAGGTTTGTATCATTTTGCAATTTGGAGTCGTGGATCTTTCCATGTGTTGTTTGTTAGTATGTCTTTTAAGATGGTATTTTCATTCTTTTGTTTTCACCCTTCAAAAAATATTCTTTTTCTTTTATTTTTATTTTTATTTTTTAATTTTTTTTAAATACATGTATTTTATTATTCTTCATTACATTATTTCCCCCCCCCCCCACCCGTCCGTGATAAGACAGAATTGATTTACAGAAAAGAATACAGAAAACACCAAAGCTCCTGGTAGTGGGAGAGATTTCAAG
>CAUYRH010007746.1:0-13846 GCA_963574655.1 Perodicticus potto
CAAGTCATGGAAGAAGCCCAAGTGCCCATCGACCCATGAATGGATTAATAAATTGTGGTATATGTAGACCATGGAATATTATGCAGCCTTAAAAAAGATGGAGACTTTACCTCTTTTATGTTTACATGGATGGAGCTGGAAAATATTCTTCTTAGTAATGTATCTCAAGAATGGAAGAAAAAGTATCCAATGTACTCAATACTTTTATGAAACCAATTTATAATTAGTCACATTTTCTTATGAAAGATAAATCACACCTATGGCCTAGATGAAGGAGAGATGTAGAGGAAGATGGAAGGGGAGGGAGGAGGTTAGATAAAGGGAGGGTAAATGGTGGCACCATGCTTATGGGGCATATTATAAGGATACAAGTCAAATCTATCAAGTATAGAACATAAATGTCTTAACACAATAATTAAGTAAATGAGGTGAAAGCTATATTAATTAGTTTGATGTGACCATTCCATATTTTCTAAAAAACAATACATTGTACCCCACAAAAGCATAAATGTATTAATGATAATAAAAGGAAAAAAAATAGGAAAAAAAAAGATCCTAGCAAACAGAATTCAATGACACATCAAAAAATTTATACACCATGATCAAGGTGGTTTTATCCCAGGGTTATGAGATTGGTTCAATATACGTAAATCTATAAATATTATACACCACGTAAATAAAATAAAACACAAGGTCCATTGATTCTATCAATTGATGCAGAAAAGGCTTTTAATAATATCCAGTGTACTTTCATGATTAGAAAACTTAAGAAAATAGGCTTAGATGTAGAGCAAACCAACAGCCAATATCATACTGAATGGAGTAAAATTGAAAACATCTCCACTCAGATCTGAAACTAGACAAGGATGACCATTGTCATCACTGCTATTCAACATAGTACTGGAAGACCTAGCCATTGCAATCAGGTAAGAGAAGGAGATTAAGGGTGTTCAAATGGAGACAGAGTAGGTCAATCTCTCATCTTTTGTGGATGACATGATCTTATACCTGGAAAACCCTAGGGACTAAACTATAAAGCCCTTAGAACTGATAATGGAATATAGCAGTGTCTTGGGATACAAAATCAATATCTACAAATCAGTAGCTTTTATATATGCCAACAATAGTTAAGCCAAGAATAAAATCAAAGACTCTATTCCTTTTACAGGAATAGTGCCAGAGAAGATGAAATACCTGGGAATATATATAGCAAAGGGTGTGAAAGTTCTCTGTAAAGAGAACTATGAAACCCTGAGAAAAAGGAATAGCAGAAGATGTTAACACAGGATGTCAAAAAATAGAAAAACATACCATTCTTATAGTGGGGAAGAATCAAAATTGTTAAAATGTCTACGCTACCCAAAGCATTCTACAGATTTAATGCAATCCCCATCAAAGCACCAATGTCATACTTTACAGAACTTGAGAAAATTGTACTTAATTTTATATGGAATCACAGCAAAACCCTCAAGAGCCAATACAATACTTAGAAATAAAAACAAATTTGGAGGCATGACACTATCAGACTTCATGTTATACCACAAATCTATAGTGAATTCTACTTTACTTCCACTGTGGTTTGTGAAGATACAAGGTATAATTTTTAATTTTAAAAATTTGTTGAGGTCTGCTTTGTGTTGTAGGATATAATCAACATTCATTTTGAAAAAATGATCCATGAGCTGATGAGAAGAATGTATATTCAGTGGCAAAGGAGTGAAATGTTCTTTTTATGTCTTTTAAGTCCATTTTATCTAGAGTTGTTTTTATATCCATAGTTTCTTTGTTTAGTTTCTGGTTGGAGGATTTGTGCAGTTATGTATGTGGGGTGTTTAAGTCTCCACCAATTATAGTGTTGTAGAATATCTTATTGTTCAAATCAGATAGGATTTGTTTTATAAATCTAGAGGCATTAACGTTGGGTTAATGTCAACAAATATTTGGGATCAAAACGTCCTTTTGTTGTATTGTTCCAGTGACCAATATATAGTGTCCCTTGTCTTTCATTACTTTTATAGCTTTAAAGATAATTGCATCTGTGAAAAGGATTGTGATTCCCACTTTCTTTTGGTTTCCATTAGCCTAAAATACTATTTTCCAACCCTGTACCCTGAGTCTTGATTTTTCCTTGGAGGTTAGATGTATTTCCTCAAAGCTGCAAATACTTGGCTTGTATCATTTTAAGTAGTCAGCCAGCATGTTCTTCTTCAGTGGGGAGTTCACCATTTATTGAGAGAATTGTTAAGTAGGGAGTTCTTTTCATCTTGTTATGTGGAGGGCCATTGCCTTATTTTATTGCTTGGGCCATTGTGGAAGCTAAGGTTTGTCTGTTTGTTTACAAGTAACTTTACTTTGCTGCTGGTCTATTATGTGGGTCTGTGTGTAGTAGTGGGCTGAGTACTTCCCGTAGAGCTGGTCTTATAGGGGCAAATTTCCTCAACGTTTGCCTGTCAAAAAAACATTTGATTTCTCCATAGAATATAAAGCTTAGTTTTTCAGGATACAGATCGTAGGCAGGTAGTGGTTTTGTTTGAGCAGATTGAAAGTGAGAGCCCATTCTCTTCTGTCTTGTAAAGTTTCAGATGGGAAGTTTGCTGATGGATTTTCCCTTACAGATGAGTTGGTGCTTAAACCTGGCTGCTCACAGAATTTTCTCTTTTCATTTTGACTTTGGCTAGGCTAATGACAATGTGTTTAGGAGATGCTTTGTTTGAACTGAGATGACACTGGCCTCTACATCCATCTAATAGGAGTACGTCTGAATCTTTGGGGATGCTTGGGAAATCTATAGTTATGATATCATCCAGTAGGGGTGTCATGCCACTGGGACTCCCTTCTTCTTCTTCAGGGACACCGATAACTCATGTGCTTGTATGCCTCATGGAGTTGCATAATTCTCTACAAGATTGCTCTGATTTTATTCTCTTCATTTCTTCCTCCTTAAATGCTTGGGTCAGGCTATGAGAATAGTTACTGAGCATCTTGTAAATTTTAACCCTACTACCATGCATTATGGATTCAAAGACAATTTCTCTGCTCTTAAAGACCTCACACAGTGTGGTGAATGAAGAAGACAGGAAGACAAATCATTGAAGTACAATGTTCTCAGAGCTCTGACACAGGAATGTGTTGGGCCAAGTGAGTTGTCTTTGAACTTCAAGGGCTGAGCTTAAGTCTCTAGGAACAACATGGTTTAATCTATTGTTGAGACTTTATTCCATATTTTGAAAGTCCCTGAATGACTCCTTCAATTCTTTAAGCTCTGTCATATGAATAAGCTTATTCTGGATGTTTCATATAAATAGAATCATAAAATATGTGAAAAAAATTTTGTTCAGGTCCTTGGAGACATTTCTTTTTTTATTTCTTGGGCCAATATTTGGATTTCCTTTTGGCGGTTTTCCACTTTACCTTCAATTTCTTTCATCATTTTTGCCCTCCATAATCTAAATTCCCTTTCTGTCATTTCTATGGTTTCTTTACAGATTGAATCTTCTGTAATAGATGCATTGTGATCCTTTGGGGGCATTGATCTGTTCTGATTTTTTATGTTGCTGGAACTTTTTGTTGGTTCCTCCTCATGTGTGGTCTCTTTTTATTTCCTTCCCCCACTTCTTGTGCTTCCTCCTTCCCCTTGAACTTCTTTGCCTCTGCGTTTTGAGGTTGAAATGGCTCTTTGGTACAATAATGAAGGGAGTGGAAATGAGGAGAGGGAGAAAGATAAAGAGAAAAAATTGGCTGGGTGTGGTGGCCCACGTCCATAATCCCAGCTTTGGGTGGAGCCGGGGTGAGTGGGTGGGGCAGGAGACTTCTGTGAGGTTATGAATTCAAGACTGGCCTGAAGAAAAGCAAGACCCCACCTCTGTCAAAAATAGAAAAAAATCAGCTGAGTGCAGTTCCAGCTATTCTGGAGGCCAAAGCCAATGCCACAGTACTCCAGCACAGGCCACAGAGTGAGGCTCTGTCAAAAGAAAAAAATAAAGATAAAAGAAACTCTGAAATAAAAATGAGAATATCTACATACTCTTTGTAATGAGGTTAATATTGTCCTCTTTGGTGCTCTGCAATAGGTAATGAAAAGATATAGAAAAAGAAAAATATATTTTAATTGCTATGATCTTGGTTGTGCCGAAGAGTTGGGAGAGAAAGAAAAGAAAAAATGATGAAAAAAGAAAGAAAAAGAAAAAAAATGGGAAAAATGTTTGTTGTTTTAAAAAAATTCTGGATAAGAGGGCCCTTATCTAACAAAAGCAATTAATGTAATCTGCTTCTGTGTACCCTCAATGAATCCCCAACAATAAAAAAAAAAGATTCTGGCAGGGTGTGGTGTCTTACATCTGTAATTCTAGCACTCTGGGCAGCCCAGGTGGGTGCATTGCCTAAGCTCACAGGTTGGAGACCAGCCTGAACCAGAGAAATAGCTGGGTGTTGTAGCAGCCACCTGTAGGTGCAGCTACTTGGGAGGCTGAGGCAAGAGAATCACTTGAGGTTGCTATGAGCTGTGACACCATGGGACTCTACCAAGGGCCAGGAAGTGAGACTGTATCAAAAAAAAAAAAAAAAAAAAAAAAAAAAGTCTGCAGGAACACTAGGTGGTGCTTCAGGATTAGGAAAAAAGTTAGTAAGGCCACTAGGTGGTGCTCCAATATTAGAAAGAAAAACTACATGTGCTTCTTGATGTTGTGGGGGCCAGAAGTTGCCAGCTGGTTGCCATGGAAATCTGGTCTTGTTTTCCTGTTTTTATTCTGGGTGTGGCAGCTGCAAGAGAGTTGAAGCCCTGGAGGGGAGAGGATCTGCAGTCATGAAGATTACACTGGACTTTCTAGGGAGACACGCCTCAACTATCCAAATAGTACCTGGCAGTTACAAGGGAGTCTGTGTGAAAGGTGCAGCCTCCCCAGTCTGGCTTACATTTCTGTGGAAGTTAGCCCAGAGATGGATGTCTGAGCCTAAAAGGCAGAGTCAAAGTCCGATGTGCAGCAGGTCCCTGGAAAGCTGGGCCAAACTGGCCCCCTGCGGGTGTTAGCCAGCTAAAGTTTTCAGACATCTCTGCTCCAGTCCTGTAGCTCTCTTAAAATGGTGGTGGGTGCCTGGCAGCTGGGTTTCCTACTGAGAAACCTTCATATTCAAACCACCCATGTGCCACCCTTGTGAGTGCCTGATGAGAGCCTCTAGCTCCATCCCCGAGAAGCTGCAGGCAGAATGCACTCTCTCTGGCTGGTTTTTGTGTTTCTGGGAGTCCTATAGGACCTCAGTTCCTTCTTGGTTCACACCACACCCTGCCATGAGGGATAGACCCACCTAGAATTCAGTTTGATCCTCAGTCTAGCCCCACAGGTGGCCTGGGGGCTGGTGGGGAACCTCCATCAGGACTTAATCTCCCAGGGATTCCAAGTGTAGGCCATGTTCCTGGGTTACTGTGCTCCCTTGAACCTGTTTTCTCTATAGGCCTCCCACCCTTCTTATCTCTTTTGCCCCTAGTGTCCCATGATGCTCTTTGTGCCTTTGCAACACTTTCTGGGCAGGACGATTGAGATGGAGGTGACTGGACATTCCTTTCTCCAAAGTTACTGAGAGTGGTTGATGAGGAGATGTCTCTAAACTGTCATCTTGGAGCCCCTCCCTTACCTGTGTATTCTAACCCTAGAGCATGAGATGTATCTGTGGGAGGAGTGACAGGAGAGCAGCCCATTGCCTTCTTATCTTTTCCAGTTGGGCTGATCTGACTGGCTTTCTCTACTTGATCATTTTTGTAGTGTTAACTCCAAATTACTTAGCAAAATTTGTACCAAGCCCTTCAGTTATAAGGCCACAATAGACATTTGCTCATTGTTCAGAGAATTTTAGTTTTATAATCATTGTCAAGAGAGATATTACAACTATTACCAATACCTTAGGTAGCACAAGGAATGAAACTCATTTACGTTTAGCCTTTCCCTAAACAACACTATGGTCCTATTAACAGGACCACTATAAATTACTTCTTCAAACATTTTCATCTGTCCAGATCCTATTAATATTTCTTTGCCTAATTCAAATTTCTTTTTGTGATGGCAAATGTGACAGAGGGTACGTGTATAGTAAATTTGAGAGTCCTAGTTCCAAATTCCATATATTTCATGAAGCATCCCCTCATCTATTCACATTCACATTAAAGCTTCCTAATGAGATTTTATTCCTGTCTGCTTCCCACTTCTGTCTTTGCATCCTGGAAGGATTCAGAGCAAGTGGACTCACATGACAGGCATGTGTATATCTGTCATACACCTCATTTTCTACTATACCTTTCAGAGAACATCATCAGTGTGTGGACAATGTTGGTGCCCAATACATACCACACCATCATTTAGATAAACATCACAGCAATAACTTCAAAACCCTGTTATCTGCAACATAGATGAGAGGAGAATGTGATTATTGTGCTTATAGTCTCTGTGTAGAGATATAAACTTATCAGGTTACTTCAATCAACTAGAATTTTTCATCTTTAGTCCACATCTATGTAAAATCAAAACTTTAGTCCACATCTATGGAAATCAAAACTCACCACCATATTCTAAAAACAGATACTTGAGCTCAAATGCCATACCATTACCTCAGAATCTGTTTGGGTTGCCTAGAATGGGCATAAAAGGCATGATGGTCATGTAGTCAGTTTGAGAATTCAGGTTCGTTGATCCAGATGCATTGTTCTTCCCAATGTAGCACTCATAGGTTCTGCATGCTTGCTCATGTCAGGGTGTCCTCGTGCTGTGTTGGGCTTGGCTGTGGTAAAGGCTTTCTCTGCTACAACAAAGCACAGTGGGAGAAGGTGGAGGCCCTATTCCTGTGGCCTACGCATCTGCATGGACTCTCTTTGCAAAATGATTTTAGGAATCAAGCATTGGTGTGATGTCAGACACTAGACCAGTATTTTTCAACCCTTTTTATCTCAAGGCACACTTGAATCTATAGTCAAACTTCTGCAGCATACTTAAATTATGTTGATAAAAAAAAAGAGTAAAAAAAAGAGAATATACTTATTGTGCTTTGAATTTCTTTCAAAAACAAATTAATGATCTTTAAAAATTTTTACTGCACACCTAAGATCCTCTCACAGCACACCAGTGAAAATCACTGCTCTAGACTGAGGGCTGTTATAAGATTCACCTTAATAGTCTTGTGCTTTTGTCATTTACAATATTTTTGCGGAGGTTGTTTACCATGAGGAGCCACCTGGTGAACATTCTCTCATGTTTTGAAACCATACCATTATTGTCCCCTGGGTGCTTGAGTGGAAGTAAGACCAGTTAGAATTTTTAGATACTCCTTCCTCAGAGTACCCTGGAGCCACAAGCCCAACTCTATGACAACATGCTCCACATTGTACGGCGATCTTCTTTGCACTATGCTCCTTTTTACAGGTGTGAACTCTGGAAGGTAGGAATGTTGTCTTTGAGTCTCCAGTGCCTGGCACATTGACTGGAACATGGAGATGCTTGGTAATTGTTTATAGAATAGGCCAAATAATGCGAGAGTGGACATTGCTTTTGAAAGCCCACTTAATATATTCAGGACTACAAATACATACCATAATTTCAAAGTTATGTTAATTTGCAATTACAGAAAATACACTTGTAATGTATTTATTTCATGTTTACCTAAGACACATTCAACGAAATTAAACTAAGGGATGATTTTCCCTTGTGTAGAATTCAGCAAATCAAATCCTATTCTGTTTATCAGAAAGCATATTTATCAAGCAATTTTTATGATATTCAGTTTGGATTTAGCATCAAAATTGTAGAATTCTGCCTGAGGATATATTTCAATATTGCCTATGTTATATGTTTTTGAGATTCACACCTAATTCAGTAACAATAACTTTGAACCTGCTTTTGTTTTCCCTTTAATGATTCATGGTAGTTTTCATGAAACCATGATATCCTTTTATACTCATAATTCATTCATCTATATGATATTTTGACAAATTATATAGTTCCTTTGTCAACTCCAACTGGCATAATTAGCATGGGAAATAGAACTAAGTTTTTCTTTTGAAGCTAAGGACTTGGTGGTTTTATACCCAGCTGTGCTAGAGAGTTAGTGAATGGTCATGAATGCTCAGGATTTATTTGGCATCAATCAAAATGTTTTCTAGACGGAATGGAAAAAGCCAGAATAGAGTCTATTAGCCAGAGACTTATTTAAAAAATATTTACTTTTATACAGAGTGAGCACAGTGCCTGATAAAGTAGCATAAAATATTGAATTCATGCACAAATATGCAGTCATAGATGACAGTTCTCAAAATATGCCCTGAGGGACTTTAAAATTATTTCTCTCTTCCTGGAGGACACTTATGATATTATTCATGCTCCTCTGGAACATACAAATAAGAGGAAAATCCATCATTGCCCTGAAAAGAGGCAGCCCATGAGCAGACTCATGCTTCTCCATTCTTCCCCAGTGGCAGTGAGCAGAGCCGCAATAAGAGGGAAGAGCCTTAGTTGGAATGACCAACTCCAGAATACACTGACTAATCTGTTGAGGTGCAGGTGCCTGTAGGAACTACTGTAAGACTTGGTAACTGAGACAGTCTTCCAAGACGCTGGACTATGACTCTGTGATTTTTCAGGTGGGAGCTGCTGAAGAAAAATAGTTACTAAGCATCTTATAAATTCCAACCCTACTCCCATGTATTATGGATTCAAAGACACCTTCTCTGCTCTTAAAGACCTCACACAGTGTGGTGAATGAGGAAGATAGGAAGACAAATTGTTGAGGTACAGTATTCTCAGAGTTTTGATAAAGGAATGTGTTGGGCCAAGTGAGTTGTCTTTGGGCTTCAAGTGCTGACCTGAAGTCTATAGGAGATCTTAGATTTCTTGTAGACATTATAACAAAGAATGTCCCTGACATAAACATAATTGGTGTCCAGGTTAAATTTCTCTATAAGTCTCCTCATCATGGAGGAAATCTTTAGCTAAAGAGACAGACTCTCAAGGCTGACTCTCATAAACCCTTGGTCTGAACTGAAGACATCACATAAAGTGCCTTACCTGATGCATAGGCTTCAAGTACTGTCTTCTTGCCTCCTACCACTGTAGGAAGCCCTCATTTATAATAAAGTTGTACTCAGGCATTTGGAAATCAATGGTATACATATAGGATACAAAATTAGCTAAGTGGTAGACATGGAACAAGGACTAAGAGAAATTGACTTCTGTCTACTCACTGTGTTATAAAGTTGAACAAGAAATTTGATTGGAAAATTAAAAAATATAAACATATTTATATAGTAGTTGCCCTGTACTGTCTCTTGAGTACTCAGTTTATTTGCCAGCTCCTCTCCATGAAGGTCAACCTGAGGGACAATCTCATGGCCTTTGAGCAGCAGAGAGCCCATTGTGTTGTTACAACAAGCCATGGTAGTCTCTTCTGTCTGCTTGAGTTCTTTGTGGAAACAGAAACCAGTGACACAGATTAGTTCTCAGCTCTATACTGACCTTAGTTTCCTCAGTTAATAAATTTTGACTTAAAAGGGTACAGGTGAAATTTACTAAATGGAGAATACAAATGTCTTCACATAATAAGAAAATGCCATGAAGGCTATGTTAAACAATTTGATGAACTGTATATTCAGACTGTATGAAACCAGCACTTTATACCCCATGATTGCATTAATGTACATAGACATGATTTAATTTAAAAAAAATGTCTTTTTTGCTTTAGGGGGAACAAGGGCTCTATTCAAACAAGGTTTATTCATTTGTATGTTTTTCGTGACATTGTTTTTTGTTGTTCTTCAGAACACTAACTTTTTTTAGAGAGTCTAAGACAACTGCCTGGTAGACTGTCATGCATTTTAAGCTTATCTGATTGTTTCCTCATGATTAAATTCACATTAAGTATTTTGGTAACAATTACACACAGGTGACATGTACTTCTCAATACAAAGTTTACTTATATCATGATCTAAATGAGATCCACAAACTGATCAGCACCTTTCTGAAGTCCCTACCCCTCACTCCTTTACATTTTTCCTTGCAACTTTTTATTTTAAAGAAAGTGAGGGGCAGCGCCTGTGGCTCAGTGGGTAGGGCGCCAGGCCCACATACCGAGGGTGGTGGGTTCAAACCCAGCCCCAGCCAAACTGCAACAAAAAAATAGCAAGGCGTTGTGGCGGGCGCCTGTAGTTCCAGCTACTTGGGAGGCTGAGGCAAGAGAATCACCTAAGCCCAATGAGTTGGAGGTTGCTGTAAGCTGTGACACTACAGCACTCTACCAAGGGTTAATACATGAAACTCTGTCTGAAAAAAAAAAAAAGAAAAAAAAAAGAAAGTGAGGCATTTGGCTATACAATTTGCCAAAATCTGGAAATTTGCTTTTATTGTAACCCCATGGTGGTGATTAACAGACTCCTTTAGGTGCCCTATAATTTGGTAGTTGATTCTAAAAGTTCAGTCTTATTTATGCTTGCTTCCTTTTGACAAGACCACTTCATAGGAAGTGCTGTGTTCTTCCTTTGGAAAGCATGAGCATCTGGCTTTCATTTTTGATATTGGGTGTTGTTTGATCAGCAAATTCAGGTGCGACCCTATCCTTTGCATAAACATCCTTTCCCCTTTATCATTAACAAGGAATATAAAGGGTGACATTTGAGATTCTGTGAATATCCTTCTCCCAGATAACATTTCATTCAATAGTTTCAGCATCTATTTTTTATTTATTTATTTTATTTTTTCTTTCTATTAAATCATAGCTGTGTACATTAGTGCAATCAAGGGGTACAATGTGCTGGTTTCATATACAATCTGAAATGTTTTCATCAAACTGTTTAACATACCCTTCATGGCATTTTCTTAGTTATTGTATGAAGACACTTGCATTCTGCATTTAGTAAGTTTTGCCTGTACCCTTCTAAGATGCACCATAGGTGTGGCCCCACCAATTACCTCCCTCCACACCAACCTCCCCTCTCCCCTCCCTTCCCATATTCTTGTGCTATAGTTGGGTTATAGCCTTCATATGAAACCTTTAAATTAGCTTTATAGTAGGGCTGAGTACATTGGATTCTTTTTCTTCCATTCTTGAGATACTTTGCTAAGAAGAATATGTTCCAGCTCCATCCATGTAAACATGAAAGAGGTAAAGTCTCCATCCTTCTTTAAGGCTGCGTAATATTACATGGCATACATGTACCATAATTTAATAATCCATTCGTTGATTGATGGGCACTTGGGCTTCTTCCATGACTTAGCAATTATGAATTGGGCTGCAATAAACATTCTGGGACAGATGTCTTTGTTATAATGTGATTTTTGGTCTTCTGGGCATATACCTAGTAAAGGAATTAGAGGATCGAATAGCATGTCTATTTTTAGATCTCTAAGTATTCTCCAAACATCCTTCCAAAAGGAATAGATTAGTTTGCATTCCTACCAGCAGTGTAGAAGTGTTCCCTTTTCTCCACATCCACGCCAGGCTCTGGTTTGGGGATTTTGTTATATGAGCTTATCTTACTGGAGTTAGATGATATCTCAAAGTGGTTTTGATTTGCATTTCTCTGATGATTAAGGATGGTGAGCATTTTTTCATGTGACTGTAGGCCGTGCACCTGTCTTCTTTAGAGAAGTTTTTCTTCAAGTCCTTTGTCCACCCTGAGATGGGATCACTTGTTCTTTTCTTGCTAATACGTTGGGAGTTCTCTGTGGATTCTGGTGATTAAACCTTTGTCAGAGGCATAACCTGCAAATATTTTCTCCCATTCTAAGGGCTGTCAGCTTGCTATATTTACTATGTTATTGGCTGTACAGAAGCTTTTTAGTTTGATCAGGTCCCAGTAGTGTATTTTTGATACTGCTTTAATTGCCTGGGGAGTCCTCCTCATAAAATATTCACCCAAGCCGATTCCTTCAAGAGTTTCCCCTGCACTTTCTTCTAATATTGTGATAGTTTCATGTCTTAAATTTAAATCTTTAATCCAGTGAGAGTCTATCTTAGTTAATGGTGAGAGGTGTGGGTCCAGTTTTAGTCTTCTACAGGTCGCTGGCCAGTTCACTCAGCACCATTTGTTAAATTCTTTTCCCCACTGAATGTTTTTAATTGGCTTGTCAAAGATCAAGTAACAGTAAGTATCTGGGTTCATCTGTTGGTTCTCTATTCTGTTCCAAACGTCTATCTACGTCTCTGTTTTTGTGCCAGTACCATGCTGTTTTGATCACTATCGATTCATCGTAGAGTCTCAGGTCCGGTAGTGTGATTCCTCCTGCTTTGTTTTTATTTCTGAGTAATGTCTTGGCTATTAGAGGTTTTCTTCTGATTGCATATAAAATGAAGTATTATTTTTTCGAGATCTTTAAAATGTGACAATGGAGCTTTGATAGGAATTGCACTAAAATTATATATTGCTTTGGGTAGTATAGACATTTTAACAATGTTGATTCTTCCCAGTCATGAGCATGGTAAATTTTTCCATTTGTTAACATTTTCAGCTATTTCTTTTCTTAAAAGTTTCATAGTTCTCTTTATAGAGATCTTTCACATCCTTTGTTAGGTAAACTCCCAAATATTTCATCTTCTTTGGCACTACTGTGAAAGGAATAGAGTCCCTGACTGTTTTTTCAGCTTCGCTATTGTTGGTATATATAAAGGCTATAGATTTATGGGTGTTGATTTTGTAGCCTGAGACACTGCTGTACTCCTTGATCACTTCTAAAAGTTTTGTAGTGGAATCCCTAGTGTTTTCCAGATATACAATGATATCATCTGCGAAGAGTGAACGTTTGATCTCTTCTGACCCTATGTGGATACCCTTGATCGCCTTTTCTTCCCTGATTGCAATGGCTAAAACTTTCATTATGTTGTTGAAGAACAATGGAGACAATGGCCAACCTTGCCTGGTTC
This sequence comes from Perodicticus potto, assembly GCA_963574655.1. Taxonomy (NCBI): domain Eukaryota; kingdom Metazoa; phylum Chordata; class Mammalia; order Primates; family Lorisidae; genus Perodicticus; species Perodicticus potto. The sequence continues at coordinate 12,889 of CAUYRH010007746.1, forward strand.
CTGATCTAAGTGGAAATGGTTTCAATTTAACTCCATTCAATACAATATTGGCTGTGGGTTTGCTGTAGATGACCTTTATCAGTTTAAGAAATGTTCCTTCTATACCAATTTTTTTTAAGTGTTCTGATCATGAAGGAATGCTGGATATTGTCAAAAGTTGTTTCTGCATCAATTGAGAGAATTATATGGCCTTTATTTTTTAATTTATGTATGTGTTGAATTACATTTATAGATTTATGTATATTGAACCAGCCTTGAGACCCTGGGATAAAGCCCACTTGGTCATGGTGTATAATTTGTTTGATGTGTTGTTGGATTCTGTTTGTTAGTACCTTGTTAAATATTTTTGCATCAATATTTATTAGTGATATTGGTCTATAGTTTTCTTTTCTTCTTGGGTCTCTCTCTGGTTTAGGGATCAAGGTGATGTTTGCTTCATAGAATGTGTTAAGTAGTATTCCTTCTTTTTCTATATTTTGGAAAAGGTTTAGCAATGTAGGTACTAGTTCTTCTTTAAAGGTTTGGTGGAATTCTGACGTGAAGCCATCCAGTCCCGGGTTTTCTTTTTAGGGAGATTTTGCATAGTTGATGCTATTTCAGAACTTGATATAGGCTTGTTTAACGTTTCCACTACATTCTGGCCAAGTCTTGGTATGTGGCATGCTTCCAAGTATTGGTCAATTTCCTTGAGATTTTCATATTTCTGAGAGTAAAGTTTCTTGTAATATTCGTTAAGGATTTTTTGAATTTCTGTGGGGTCTGTTGTTATTTCATCTTTACCATTTCTGATTGATGAAACTAGAGTATTGACGTTTTCAAAAAATCAACTTTTTGATTTATTGATCTGTTGTATAATTCTTTTCTTTTCAATTTCATTTAATTCTGCTCTAATTTTGGTTATTTCTTTTCTTCTACTTGGTTTGGGGTTGGAATGTTCTCCATCCTCCAGTTGTTTAAG